>SNQN01004081.1:2962-46657 GCA_008642245.1 Bassia scoparia
TTCTTCATTGGATGCAATGAGGTGTTCCATGTTAATTTCTAACAATAGTAAAAAATTTGATCATCAAGATTAATATTTTTATTCAAAATTAAATATGAACATTTACGTTTTTTTTAAAAAACACCGCACGCATCGCGTGCAAATTAGGCTAGTCCATGTATATATGTGACTCCTCTTTAGATGTTAAGAATTAATTCTCGAAATTCCCGCTAAGTGCAACTAAAACCTCCACTGTTTGTTTTTGAGAAGAAAAACATTTTCCTTGAAAAGCATATTTTCTAAAGGTGGAAAACGATACTTTGAAAAAGAAAATTCATTTTTCTTTTGATAAAAAAATGCAACATTTTCCCTCTCCATTCTGTACATTCTTACAAATTTCGCTTCCCTCCTTTCCTCCGGTTTTTTAACACTTTTGCATAAGACATACTAATTAAGTCATTAAGACTAATGTCGTCTTTTGTACCCTTTTGTTGTCCTACTTGTTCGAGCTGCTGTTTGCCATTATCTCTCGTCTAGGAATATACCTAGATCACATAGTCTAATAGGAGGCTCAAAAGCAAGCCTGAAACCATCCATGTTTGATCAAATCCGTGCTATAATTATAGCTATGTGCCATTTTTGGGTATGATTTTTATGGTTTGTTGTGCCAATATCTTTGGGAATTTGTTTAGTGTGTTTTCATGGATCTTGTGGGCGCAAGTATAATCACAAGTGGCACACACTGTCTGTTTGTAAATACAAGTATAAAGCACAGTCTTGTTTCGCTATATTTTTTTTTAATTTACTTTTCAATACTTATTGAATAAGAGAAGTTCATATAAATTGAAAAAATAACTTATTTGATACTTTTTTCTTTCACAAAATAACTTCAAATAAATATGAATAATTTAAATAAATAACAAATAAGTTAACATAAGTTCTCAGACATACAGAGGCATGTTGCGAAAAAATAACTCAGTAAAAAATATTTTGTGAGGAGGTACCAAACAAAATTAAGTTTTGTTTTGAGGTACAATTTAACCAATGTTTCCGACAAGAAATCAAAATTTCCGACATTGACTCAACGTACACGTATTTGTGCGATTTTTGGAACGTACTTCTCACTTGCCTTTATTACCCTAGCATACTCTCATTTACTTTCTTCATCTCCCTATTACTCCTATCAATCCCTTTCGTCCTCCAAATTTCACCTTTCTCCCTCTCTCTCCTCCATTTTCACTTCCACTCGGTCAAAGTAGTAGTAGTAGTAATAGAAGAATGGTAGAAAGGAGTTTATAAGGTGTGCGTGCGAGTTGAATTAGAGGCGAGTGGGGTAAAAACACGCAAGGTCAATTCGGAAAATTGACTAGGAAATGGTAAATTGGTACCGTCAAAATGAAACTTAAATTTTATTGGGTACTTCCCCAAGTTTTTTTATTGAGTATTATTTCGCAACATGCCCTATATGTGTGATACTTCCCACAAAAAAATCTAAGTTCAAATAAATACAAATAACATGTACTTTCTCCATTTTCTTTATTCTGCACCATTAAATACGATATGAGATTTAATGAAATGAGAGAGGTAGAAAAAAGAAAAGATAAAGGGGCTCATATATTAGGGAGAGATACATAAAATCTTTTGAAAATTTGTAAATTTTAAAAATGAAAAATAGTGCAAATATATAGGAAGATAAAAAAAGTGTAGGCTTTTTGAAGAGGGAAGAAAACAAGTGAAAAGTCCCATAGGACACCAACCCACATTAAAAGATGGATACGAGTAACAATACAATAGGCTATAGAAAGATGGTAGCACAGAAAATCATGAGTAGTAGTTGTCCGCCACAAACATCGCCATATTTCCAAGCCCGACTGAATGACATCTTCTCTTAATCCTTCATAAGGGGTAATCAAACTCCACCGAAAAGAATAGCTTCTAAATCTTCTACATTTGCCCGATGATAACATTGAGCTCAAACTTGTTCTATTGTTGGGCGGAGAAAACTCAAATGTCACCAAAACGAGGAACAAACCTGCCTGATTGAGGATGGGCTCGGAAACCAAATAACTCATGATTGAGAAAGGGAAAGAATTCAATCACTCACATAGCAAAGCCAATATAAAAAAAAATACAAAAGAAATATGTTATTTGTACTTCATTTCATGATATATATATATTAATATATATATATTACATAATATATATATATATATATATTATATATATATATATATATATTAGAATAGGATCATGTGAAAACACAAATCTAGGTGAAAACTAAAAACTATTTAATCTTGACCGTGATGGATTGGAGATGGACGGTAGTCACATTAATCTATGTATATACTTGTATTTCAATTGGGGTACATTGAAGGTTAAAGGGGTACACGTTAGTACTGGTTCTATTAATAGTAGCTGAAAGTCTTGTGTACCCCTTTACGCTTGTAGTACCCCAACAAAATGTAAAATGTATCCACTTATTTTGGTTTCACGTTTTCATATAAATATGGTTTTCACTGGATCCTGACTCTCTCTCTCTCTTTCTCCTCTCTCTCTCTTATATATATATATATAATATATAATTAATATATATATTATATATATATATATTATATAATAATAGGAATAGGATCATGTGAAAAACACAAACTTAGGTGAAAACTAAAACTTTTAATCTTGACCGTAGGATTTGGAGATGGAACGTCGACGATTTTAATCGATGTAATACTGTATTAATCTGGCGTACATGAAGGTTGTAAAGGGTACACGTGTACGTTCATGCCATAGTGACTGAAAGTCTTGTGTACCCTTTACTGCTTAGTACCCTTTAAAATGTAAAATGTACCCACTTATTTTGGTTTTCACGTTTTCATAAACATGGTGTTCACGTTCCTGACTCTATAATATATCATATATATATTAATAAGAATATAATTAAATATGATAGTATATAGAGTCAGGATCCAGTGAAAACCACATGTTATATGAAAACGTGAAACCAAAATAAGTGGTACATTTTACATTTTTAAAGGGTAATACAAGCAGTAAAGGGGTACACAAGACTTTCAACTACCTTGTATGAAACAGTAAGTGTACCCCTTTTAAACCTTCAATGTACCCCAGATTGACAACAAGTATAACAGTAGATTAAATCGTGACCGTCCATCTCCAAATCCACGGTCAGATTAAAAGTTTTTAGTTTTCACCTAAGGTTTGTGTTTTCACATTATCCTATTCCTAGATATATATATATATTTTGTAGTATACATGTTCTTTCAATTTATCAATGTTTATTAAGTAATAAGTTAGCTAGAGAATGGCGTGTTTAATCAATTTTATATGGTATCCTTCCATCTAACCTCTATTGAGAGTTAACGATATTGATAGCCCATGGAATTGGGGAGAAACTGGTCCAAAATCAACCAGTCTAGACAGGAACGATTGGACTTAAGAATCCATATTTTTGAGGACTTTGGATCGTACCGGAATAATTCTCAGTCAAAGTTGAGCAAACCAAAATTATATGGCTTACCTGGAGTGGCTCGACTTGGCCGATTGCGTAATCTTTATTTATGGAGATGGTTCCAGGAATGGACATATTAATTTAAAAACATTAATATTTTACATACTATTAAAAAACATTATTTGGTAGAAATTTTGGATCACCAGCCCAAATCGATTTTACCCCAGTTTGGTGACATTTGAGTTTCTCCGCCCAACAATAGAACAAGTTTGAGCTCAATGTTATCATCGGGCAAATGTAGAAGATTTAGAAGCTATTTCTTTTCGGTGGAGTTTGAATTACCCCTTATGAAGGATTAAGAGAAGATGTCAATTCAGTCGGGCTTGGAAATATGGCGATGTTGTGGCGGAACTACTACTCATGATTTTCTGTGCTACCATCTTTCTATAGCCTATTGTATTGTTACTCGTATCCATCGTTTTAAATGTAGGTGATGTCTATGGGACATTTTCACTTGTTTTCTTCCCTCTTCAAAAAAAGCCTACACTTTTTTTATACTTCCTATATATTTGCACGATTTTTCATTTTTAAAATTTACAAATTTTCAAAAGATTCTATGTATCTCTCTCCTAATATATGAGCCCCTTTATCTTTTCTTTTTTCTACCTCTCTCATTTCATTAAATCTCATATCGTATTTCAATGGTGCAAGAATAAAGAAAATGGAGAAAGTACATGTTATTTGTATTTATTTGAACTTAGATTTTTTTTGTGGGGAAGTATCACACATATAGGGCATGTTGCGAAATAATACCTCAATAAAAAAACTGTGGGGAAGTACCCAATAAAATTTAAGTTTCATTTTAAGGTACCAATTTACCATTTTTAGTCAATTTTCCGACATTGACCTTGCATGTGTTTTACCCCAACTCACTCTAATTCAACACGCCACGCACACCTTATAAACTCCTTCTACCATTCTTCTTCTTCTTCTTCTTCTTCTTCTTCTTCTTTTACTACTACTAGTACTACTACTACTACTACTTTGATCGAGTGGAAGTGAAAATGGAGGAGAGAGAGGGGAGAAGGTGAATTTGGAGGAGAGAAAAGGGATTGATAAGGAGTAATGGGGAGATGAAAGAAGTAAATGAGAGTATGCTAGGGTAATAAAGGCGAGTGAGAAGTACGTTCCAAAAAATCGCACAAATACGTGTACGTTGAGTCAATGTCGGAAATTTGATTTTCTTGTCGGAAAATGGTAAATTGGTACCTCCAAATAAAACTTAAATTTTGTTTGGTACCTCCTCACAAAATTTTTTTACTAAGGTATTATTTCGCAACATGCCCTATATGTCTGGAACTTATGTTTAACTTATTGATATTTATTTAAACTTATTCATATTTATTTGAAGTTATTTTGTGAAAGAAAAAAATAATAAATATGTTATTTTTTTCAATTTATATGAACTTCTCTTATTCAATAAGTATTGAAAAGAAATTAAAAAAAAAAATATAGCGAAACAAAACTGGCTTATATACTTGTATTTACAAACAAGACAGTGTTGTGCACTTGTGATTATACTTCGCCCACAAGATCCATGTAAAAACAACCTAACAATTCCCAAGATATTGGCACAACAAACCATAAAACATACCCAAAAAATGGCACATAGCTATAATTATAGCACGGATTTGATCAAACATGGATGGTTTCAGGCTTGCTTTTGAGCCTCTAACTTAGATCATGTGATCTAGGTATTATTCCATAGACGAAGAGATAATGGCAAAAGCAGCTCGAACAAGTAGACAACAAAAGGGTACAAAGATCGACATTAGTCTTAATGACTTAATTAGTATGTCTTATGCAAAAGTGTTAAAAGAACCGGAAGGAAAGGATGGGAAGCGAAATTTTGTAAGAATGTACAGAATGGAGAGGAAAATGTTGCATTTTTTTATCAAAGAAAAATGAATTTTCTTTTTCAAAGTATCGTTTTCCACCTTTAGAAAATCTTTCCAGAGAAATGTTTTTCTTTCAAAAACAAACATGTCGGGTTTGTTTGCACTTAGCGGAATTTCGAGAATTAATTCTTAACATCTAAAGAGGATCAATATATATGGACTAGCCTAATTTGCACGCGATGCGTGCGGTGTTTTTTAAAAAAACGTAATGTTTCTATTTTAATTGATAAAAATATTATCTTGATGATAAATTTTTTACTATTGTATAAAAATATAAATGACTCATTGCATAATTGATGAAAAAATAAATAATAATCTCTATGAACCAAGTTATTGTAAGCAATTAAATTACAAAAGGTGAGCAAAAAATAAATGAAAGAAAATTTTTCTAACGAAACAGATACACGGACGCAAAATTGTAAAATGGAAACAATAAGATGTGAAAATATAAAAGAAAATAGTTACAAACACAATAGTACAACATAGAATTAGAAAAGAAAAGGGAGAAAAAGGAATTGTTTGTTAATGAATAAAAGAAACAATGTGATCAAGTATTTATACTCATTAATGGTGAGGTTTATATTTTTTTAATGAGAATATTTTTTATCAATTTATCATAGTAATTGATTGACTAATGAATGAAAAAATTAATGAAAATGAGAAATTACCATATTATTGACATATTGTATTAATGGATTTTGTTGATGATTGAAAAAGTTGATTTGTTGATTTAGAGAAAATTAATTTTAATGGTAATCAATGATAAAGTTGATGATAAGAGAATTAATCATGTTATTGCATAGTGTATTAAAGGAATTTATTAGTTGATTGGAAAATTGAATTTATTGATTTAGAGAAAATTTTAATTGATAATAAATCAATGGTTTAATTAAAGACTAATGGAAGAATGTGTGTGTTTTTTTAGTTGTTTTTATGAATCAATTAGTTTTTAATTTTCGATTGATAAGTAATTTAAAATATTTTTAAATTAGGAAGGAGTGTCTTTCATAAAAAAAATCACAAAAGCTTAATTTAGGGGGTATAATAAATTTTCATTGGACACTATAGCTCCCCTTGTAATTGCTTATATATAGAGATGTATTTATGGATTATTTCTATGAATTATTGTTTTATAATGATTGATTGACTTATTGTTGGAAAATTGATGAAAAAGACAGATTAATTATTTTTGAAATATTTCATTTAGGAATTTTATTTATTGATGAAGGGTTGATTTGAATTATGTGTTATTAATTGATTTTTATTTTTTTAGAAACTAAAGTTGATTGATTGAGCAATTGAACAAATTAAGGTTTCAATTAAGAGTTAATTGAAGAATGATATTTTTATTAATCAATTGATTACGGTTTGAATTTTTGATTCATTATGGCAGTTTTTAAAATAATTTTATATTAGTAAATAAAATAAAAGTACTAATAAATTACTTTTCTAAAAAGCCAACTTAATGAGGGGTATGATGGTATTTTCATAGGGGGGATACCATTGCTCCCCCCTTGGCTTATATAATAGAGATTAATGAATATCAAATGATAAAGTTTAGAATTACAAACTTTGATGCATATGTTCCGTTTGATGAAAGTAACATTGCAATGAAACAGAGATCAAGAGCCTCAATTGTTGCTCCTTTATTCAGTCCACAAGCACCATATCAGAATTCCACGTATGCTAGTACGGAAAAGAAGATCAATATCGTTTTCTTAAAGTCACTAGAAAGAATTAGGTTAGAGTTTCATAAAACTGAATTCATCAGTTCACCCTAATAAGTATATCCAATATATATTGATTAGTGTGTGACTAGTCTAACCCAAAATCTCAACTCTTGGGCCYTTTCATTATCTAGTCCAATATTGTGCTTTTATGTGTGACCTCGTACGATTAAGTTAATATTAACTATAGGTCCAATCATATTGGCCTAATAGTTATAATTATTTTCTAGCAAGTAAATATAACTACTAATATAACTTAACAATTATATTGATAATATTATCTTGGTTTATGAGAGTGAGGATAGCTCAGGAGATCTTGGGATCGATTCTCATTCTTGCCCTTGTGGCTCTTTAAACACCAAAAAAAATATTAACCTGGTTTATATTTAATAATTGCACAATTGACTAATGACACAATTCCTTCAAACGTAACTTTGATGTCTTATACTCTTATGCAAATTGCAAAACTAACCCATAACCCAACGGTTTACACGATAAAGTATGATGAGTTGCATACATACAATTATAAGTAAGTTTATTATGGTAAAAATGACATTATTGATGTGACATTGTTATGCTTATAACAGGGAACAATAAAGGAGCTGATCTGATAAAAAGATGGCTTAAAAGGAGATCAGAAGAAAAGGCATGAAAAAGGACAAAGGTAATGAGGAGGGATTTACGGAGGGATGTATCTACTATATTCCAATCTGCGTCTTGGCACTTTGTGTCCTGGCTTTGGAGTTATTTCTTCGGACTCTAGTTAAGTAGTTATCATTTATCAAGATGGTCTAGCCAACCTAAAGCACAACGCGACCTAGCAAGAAGGGAGCATGATCCATATGACATGGATATAAGCTAATAAATATGATATACAATACCTTAATTAGCGTGTTAATTACGGTGTGGCGTGGTTTAAGCATGAGCCACACTATCAGTTTTTAAAGCATGATACGACATAATTGAACATTATAGTTGTTACAAAACACGAACGTAGTAGCCTTGCAACTATGGAACAACACACCAATATAGACATGTTGTCTTCAAGCTTTTGAATGAAAATAATTGTGGCACAATACGATTATACGGGCAACCAGACTTAAATTGGCAAGAAGAAATACACGACAATACGACATGATCAAATGTCAGTTTGTCATCTTCAATATTTGTGTACACAACTTAACGATAGTTGAAGTTAAATAGATAGGAAAATTGTCAAAGAGTTAGGAGGAGCCCTAATTAAGCCATGAGACATTTCTTAGCTCTATATCAATGTAACATTTCAAGGACACAATCCAAATTGATATTAGAGAGGCAAATCCAAAAAAGATGTATGTATGTACGGAGTACAAAGTTTTGAATTGCATCACATAATTAAGTAATTGCTAGCTCTTAGCTCTATATCAATGCTGGCCAATATATATACCACTGTACTACACTAGTAGTCTAATAGTTATCATTTTTTACAAAAATTATGTTCGTTAAGTTTGCAAGTGACAGTTATAGTTCCATATTAGGGTGTCTCTAGTTCATAATCTAAGTGAGTTAATCCTTTTACTATCATATTGATTTGGGATGAAACCTCACTTGGATCTTGTTAGTGGGCTATTCATTTCGCCTTGTCTATCCTCGTTCTAACAAGCTATATTTGGACTTYTTTACTTCCTCCGTTTCTAAAAGCTTGCTACATTTCTCAATTCACGGAGTTCTGCTATGTAATTTTTGGAAAGAAAAGAGATAAAGAGTAAAAAAGAAGAGGGACTCGTTGCATGTGAGAGGAGAGATAGAAAGAGTTTATTTCTTTAGAAGATAGTGTAGCAAGTAATGTGAAACATCTCGAAATAGAAAAAGTGTAGCGAGCTTTTTGAAATGGATGAAATATTATTTATGCATAACAAAATTTATGGGTCTTTTATCATAATGGCTATTTTGAAAAAAAAAAATTATTTACCAAAATGTCTATTTTTAAAATCTATTTACCAAATTAGCTATAACTTAACAAAATTCCTAATTAAATATTTTACTTTCTTTCTTTTGTTGCTAAAATCTTGTTTTTTAATTTGAACTACTTTGTGTTTTTATCCTTTTTTTCTTCTTACTTTCTCTCTTTTGCCTTTTTTTGTCTTTTAATAACTACGATTTTTCTAATGTGTGCCCAAGGGCACATATTAAGAAAAACAAATTTCCTATAAAATATTTGATTTCACTCAAATCATTAATAATAATATGCAATTAAAAAGRATATACAAGATATTACCTACCATATTTAACTTTAAAAAGTATCCTTATAATCAAATAATTAATAAAGATTTGATACATAATCAAATATTTAATAATGAATCTGTTGTGTTAACATGTACCCTTGGGCAGACATTAGAAAAACCGTAATAACTATTGCATTACTACGTTAAGAGATTGCATTTTAATGTTTTTCCTTTGACATTATTTAGTAATGAAAAAAGTATGAGTTTATTTTAAAATAATAAAATAGTATATGATTGCCCATAAATATACTAAATGAGTTTAGTCAAATTTTTTGTAATTAACACTTCAGCACGCAGCTCAGCTAAATAACTTTGGTGTAAAAATTTATACAAAAATTGTGAATTTTTGAGATAAAAGAATAAATACGAGCACAAGTACTCAAAACAATCTCGAATAATTAAAAAAAAAAACGTTCAACACTATACAGACCCATATAAGTAACTCTGTAATTTGCGTTATTCACCAATCTAGTTAAAATAAAAAAAAAAAAAAAAAAAAAACCCTCATGATTGCTTTCTTCATGTTTTTTTTAATGTAAAATTGGAATCAATGATATTGTCTTGATTGCATCTTTACCGTAAACAGTCTCCTTGTAAACACCCAAAAAAATACAGTTAATTGAAATTAATCTTATCCTAGATATCATTCGATAACCCAATTTTATCTCCTAACAAATATAGACCGTTAAATTATAGATCTCAACTTCATCAAGAAATATTCAATTATCTTGATTTATTATATGTATTATTTTATTATATTATTATTATTATTATTATTATTTATTATTATATATTATATATTATTATTATCACCAAAATGTGTAAAGCTGTACATGCATACAAACATCAAAACAAATTACAAAAAAGTTGGGAGGGGAGCATAAATACAATCTGGCCTCACTCCTCTAGCTATTGCAAAAACCCAATCCTGCTAGAAGTGAAGCAGCAGCAGCGTGCTCCAATGTTCCTGAAGCCATAAAGTACAGTCTCGAGTCCCAATTCAAGCGCCAACAGCTCCCGTATCCAAATTCCACGAAAGAGATAAGGAAAAAGTAGAAAGCCGTAAGTCATCAGCTCCTTTTTATTATTATATTTTATTATTATTTTTATATATTTTTATGTTCCACTGCCAATTGAAGTCCTCCCTGATGATATATCATAATGTTTTCACTTATACTTAATTATTATTATACGATCGTATTATCAGAGTCATGATATCCAATCCATCCGATACTCCCTACTGAGATACATAGAATGTATATAAAGTACATATAGAGTTGGACAGAGGATATAATCTACCCTCTCACATTTGCATTATATCGTATTAATCTAGTGGATTGATATTCACATTTCGTCTATAAGTCTCTCCTCGCATGAGCTATGTACATGATTATATGCCTGTAGCCACACGAATTGTGCTAAAGCTTGTCACGGCCGCAAAACAACTACTCGCTGACATCGACTACAGAGTCTGCGGGACATGAGAACATCTGCGGCCCCTCCCTCTACAGATAGCGAAGCCATCAAGCGTACTGTGAACAGACCCTCGCATCCGTTGCCTCATGTCCGGGCCCGCGAACACTGACGGTATCTTCAGAAGGCTATAAGCTCCCTTCGCGTCTAATTCCCGAATGTGAAGGAAAGAAAAAGGAAGGAAAACCTGATATCCAATGTTTCCTACAACGTCTAAATACTCTCTCCCGCTTTCGCTGAGCTGCTACCGAACAATATTCACATGCCTGGCACCCAGGAACGAATGTCAGACAACCCCAGATTGCGTCAAAGGAGAAGAACCGTCAGCTACTATAACACACACACATCCACCGTCGTCCCTAAGAATAGAGCAAGAAATCTCGCAGGTCGGAGAGCCCCGTCGAATCCCATCAGTCAACCCAACATTTACCTCCTTATGAGCAGTAATCCCAGATGATAATACGAACAAAACGTCGAGGAGAGATTAATCGCGCTAAACATTGTGCACGGTGCTTTGATACCTCAACGATACCGTGCCAGGTATACATGGCAGTGATCACCCAGTCGAAATTAATCTCCGGTCAAAAACCCATGCATCAGCCAGAACAAGGAGCCGAATGGAAGAATAAAGCGAACACCCAACCGATAAGAAAGAACGGAACGATAAGTCTTACCGGTTCCATAGTCTGGCCCAAACTAAGAGATCCGGAACCACCGAAGCAAGCAGAAGCGTGATCTCCCTGTTGATTTCCCACAGGCCAACCTGCGGTGTAGACAAGAGTAGGTGGAAGTGAGCAGATGCATGTGACTTTGTGGAAATACAAATCATGCCAGTCTTCTTCATGAGCTTGTGCCGGCAGCGGATTTCACTTAGTGGGTACGCATAAGGTCAGCCTGCCAGTCCTAATTAGAAACAGACGCAATGCATCGATCAAAACGACCGAACCAGACCAACAACGGCTCAGAATGCTGAAGAAGTTTACCCTGTTAAACTGGAAGAGTGCAACCGCGATGGCGAGGAAAAAGCATTAGTGCGAACTCCACCCGCCTGAATAAACACCCAAACCACCGTAAGCAAAGGGATAGGTGGCGAGCCCCTATTGCCAATCACCACTAAATCCGGCGAAGCCAAGAAGCTGTGACAATGCGTCCAAAGGAAGCTCGCAAAGCCACATCCAAAAGAAAGAGCTGAGCCGCCTCGAAAAAGATTGGGGGCGAAGTACGCATAGCAAATAGAGTTTCCGAAACTCCGTACATTGCACGGAGAGTAACAAACTCAAACATTGAGGATCATCAAGTTGAGCAACAACATCCATTGAGTCTCAATAGCTTCGACACCTCTGTAGAACACAAGGTCCCAACAAAAGAGAATCCGCACTAACAGGCCCACCTAACAACCGAACCCAAGGAAGGGTCGAGCGATTATCGGAGGAAAGACCCGTTCAATAGCAATTAATTAAATGAAAAAGGCTACCACTGTCTTTTTTCAAGAAAGGCGGTGGGCCTTCGCCTTCTTCATGGCCCAAGTTGAAGCGTTCAACGGTTCTTCGGCCTACCACCGCCTTTCTTGAAAAAGAAAGTGGAGCTTTTTCATTTCAATTGAAGCTAATGCTATGCTGTCCTTCCCTTGAAAAAGAGAAAGCGAGGACTTTTTTTTTTAGCTACTGGCCTAAACAAAAGGGATTAGTCTCTTGATCGATCGATTGATTGGATCRAAGTACGAAGAGGTTTATTGAAGTGTGAGATCAGCCCAAGACTAAGGCCGAGCAACTAGCTGCTGCAAGATTGGACGTCTATCTATCTTACCACGCTGTCCTACTCTTTCAAAGTCCGGCGGAAAGAAAGAGTTCTCTGCTCATCTTTCTTACGGCTCGTTAACCCCCCCTTCGGCTTCTTCCATTCTAAAAGGTAGTGTCTTTTTTCTATTYTGGTAAATAGCGTTTTGAAGCGAAGGCATTATTGAACRAAAGAGATGCCGGGTCGGTCAATTGCATTAAGTAGGGGATGCAGGACCTGTCTTAACCACAAGTGCATTCGTCATCGAGGATGACCTYGATCCCACAAAATTTGGATTCCAAAGTTTGTATCTTTATTTTGGACTTTCAAGTGAAAAGAAAGGGTGACAAAGGGTATACTTTCTTTTCTATATAGTCGTCTCATCAATGAGCGTAGATTGAGAGAAATGGCTTTTGTGCTGGTCACTCTCTATCCCATTCTTCGGGTATAGTTTTGTTTGATTACAGATCGGCAGGTGATCTGCCCTTTCTCCCCCGAGGTGCTCATTGGCTCCACCGCTTTCTTGTTCCAGCCACGAATGCAATAACCAACTGAGAGAGCGGAAAKAGATTCATTTCATGTCGGTAAAGCTAAGCCTCTTAATAAGAAAGAGCAGGACAGCTTCTGAAAAGACTTTACTTCAGAGCGGGTTAACTTCAAGTTGTCGATCTATGAATAGGTAAATTCTCTGTGACCCCCCACCGTTCACGACATCCCTTGCTTCTCGCTGCGAGCGGCTCCTCGGTACCAGTTCATATTTGGTTACCCGAAGCTCATGTAGAGACGACTCCGTGGGTCCTCAGAAGGCCAAAAGAGCTCCGTTTTYGCAACATTGACATGAAGGCCAAGACTAGGTCCTTCCACCGAAATCATCTGCAAAACTTGCCCAACCACCAAGGTATCACCAATGATAGTACCATCATCCAAATACCAAGCCTGTAAGCTCAAGAAAAAGGTGTCCCTAATACGGTACACCAACGGATGTAGAACCAATGCGAAAAGAAGAGGACCAAGATGATCACCTTGTTGTACCCCTTGACAAGACAACAAAGTATGCTCTCCATAATAAAGCTTAGCTGGCGAAGAATAACAAAACTCAACCCAGCGAGAAAGAGCAGGACATGAGGGCACGAACCTCACGAATTAAAGCAGAACGATCCGAAAAATTGAAGCGCATTTTGGAAATCGACAACAACATAGAATAGCCAACCTCTGCCCACGAGCCTCAACCAATCGGTTAACACATGAGAGATAGCACCCCCGCTGACCACCGACACCAATTGAAACCACGAAATAAGCGACCCATACGCGGCCAATCAAAGCAGCTCCAACCTTAGAAACAAGGCGTCTCCAAACAGTACCCACAACAATGGGTCTAATACACCCCGGGCTTGACAAAGAGGTTTGCGGAGCAATAGCAATTATAGGCACCTAAGCGGCGGGACAAGCACCGGAAAGAAACAAATTAACCACCTGCGTGATAGATCCCACCAACTCATTCTGAGATTTGCAACGACAGCAACCCTGAGGCAATAAGAAGGTGTTGAAGCACGCAACCATCACGCCGCAAAGTACCGTTGGAGAACCCTTGATTTGTAGCCCAAAACAACTAAAAGAATAGCAATGAGGTGATGACACGGAGAACCGATAAACAGGAACAGGCGGCAAGAGGGTGCTAGCCTCAAGCCAGAGGAAGATATCATTGGTGTAGGAGCAAGCCCCGAAGATGAAAAACACGAACAGCAGCAGTGTAATGACCGTCGAAAACCATTCGCTTACAATGGCTTATGCTTCGAACTAACAACAATTACCCTCACAAGCATCCACAAAGAGGGAACCACTGTCCAATGTTCACTGCACAAGTTGCTTCAGCCACGTCCGACACACTCCATTACGACATGCAGAGGCAATACAACTCTTCCTGACGATGACGCCTAAACAGACCGAAGAGCACTCATGGAGTACTAGGCTATCTCGGAGAAAAGTTTTCAGGACGCTAGTAGGCATCACACAGAAGCGAACCCAAGAAAAGAAAAGGGTCATCCGGAGTGCGGAATCACCCTTATCAAGTGTCAATCTTTAAGGATCCGAGAGAACCCCAAAGAGCGACACTTGGGAAGGGATAGATTTCACGGTGACTAAACCGCTTGGAAAGTAAACGATCAAGAAGGCACCATCAAAAAGAGAGTAAGATGTCGATGAGATAAACCATGAGCCCTAGACACAGGGTCCACAGAGAGGGTATCGAGCGGCTTAGGAAAACCGTTAAAGAATGAACGAACGACACCATCCCCAGAATCAAGCGGTCCACAAATGTAGTACCATTTCATCCTCGATGCTTACCCTAGAACGAAGAGTATGCGTTCTGTAACAGTCACACACATGTCCAGACACCATACGACGGAAAGTCTTTCAGCTGCTCATGAAGATATCCAAAATCATAGTGCAGCAAGGTGCGGTCACATCACGCCACCTCACAACATGGGCCGGTCCGAAATGAAGTGAGCAATAGCTTTTAACAAAGTCCGATGACCCCCACCTATCATGACCCCGCATGAATGACCTAACAAACGGGACAATGAAGCGAAACTCCTACTAGATTGAATCTATATTTGTATGTATTAATATTATTATTTTATATTTATATATATTATATGTGATTATTTTATTATATTATTTAATTATATTATATTATTATTATTATACCTTTATGCTGATTAAAAAGAAGAAAGAAAAAGATTTTTAATTTGTTATAACTAATTTGGTAAATAAATTTCAAAAGTAAAGCAATTTGGTAAAACAGTATCTGTACACAATAGCTGACTCTGTATTTGATTAAAATTGAGCCCCAAATTTTTAACGTTCCGTACCTACGCACCAGTTGTTTTACCGATTGTGAAGAATGATTGCCGTCAAGTTATTATTGCATATATATAACGCAAGTATATATAAAACTAAAACCTAGGTTAACTATACAAAGATATCAGAATATATACATAAATATGTCCTAAGTAATAATTATTAATAATTTAACTAATTATTTAACATAATTCTATCACACCCCGCAGTCTAAACGGGGAGACGGTCTCGAAATCATCAAACAACCTTAGGCAGACTCTTTGTGAAAATGTCCGCAATCTGATATCGATGGAACATGTAAAGACAGCGACTTTGCCTTTTGCACTTCTCACAGAACAAAATGAATATATCATCTCAAATATGTTTAATTTAGTGCGCTAGTTGCACAGATTACCAGAAAGATAGATGCCTAAAACTGTATCGCATAAACTAATGTGGCTTTCGAAATGGACACGTAGCTCTAGAAGGGAGGTTTCGAACCCACAAAAGACCTGAAAACAACATCCGAACCCCTCGAATATCAGCTTCAGCACTTGACTGACAGCAAGTCGGCTGACGTTTACGAGGACCACAAATCAAGTTGTCACCAGAAAAACAACAGTAGCCGGAGAGTAGAGCGCCGTAATTCAGAGACAACCACCCCAATTGCATCTGTGTATGAGAGGAGAGAGGACACAGATTGAATTATAACAAATGCAAGAGCCAGAACCAAACGTACCTCAAGATACCATCATAATACGCTTTCAGGCACTCATATGGCTCATCTGAAGGAGCATATAAACAAGCTGACTGCTGAAACGCATAATGAAATGTCTTGGACGAGAAAAGTCAAAGTACTGTTAAGCACCACACAATCGACATAAAAGTCGGATCGTCAGCACGGCGGACCTAGTATGCTTACTGCAACTTACCGCTTCGATTCAATCAACTGGGTATGAAACGCTACGAGTAGACAGCTGCACGTGCATATATTCCTGAGCTTTGGCTGTGCGTTCGAATAAACAACAACCTAGTAGCCGATGTCATGGGACACATCAATGCCCCAAAATAACTGAGTTCGCCCAAATCTTTCATAGCAAATTCAAACTGAGACAAGCAATAATATGTCGACGCATAGATCGAGAAAGCAGTTAGAACAATATCGCAACATACAAAAGAATATATGCATGTAGCCTGACCACGGTGATAAATGAACAACGAAGTATCAGACTTACTATGAGTGAAGCCAATTAGGGCCACAAAATCAGCAAAACACTGATACCAAGACGCGACGGCCTGTTTCAGACATAAAGTGACTTACGAAGAAGACAAACATGATCCAGGCGAGTAGGATCCTTGAATCCAAAGGCTGATACATGTAACAAGTTTCATTAAGTGACCATGATGAAAAGCATTTTGACATCTAACTGATGAATAGACAGGACTTGGGACAAACAGATGCTCAGAACAGTGTAATATCATGGCGCTTGACAATTGGACTGAAAAGTCTCATCACAACAATCCCTCACGTTGGGCTTACCATCACCGAACCAAGTGACCTTATACTCTCAAAAGATCCCATCTGACTTCGTTTTATGCCGAAAATCCACAAAGAACAATAACGTAGCATAGTAGGACGCGGGACTAACTCCCAATACCATTTTCAATATGAGCATCATATTCCTCCGGCATAGCAAATTTTCCAATTAGGGTCGCGGGAGAATTAATTGGATTTTGGGAAGAGGAGATAAGGGAGTATTGGTGAGAAGAGCATGGTACTTAGGATTTGGTTTGGAGATCCCGTGTTTGCAACGGGTGGCCATGTGATGACGAGAAGCAAATGGGGAAGAGAGCTGCTGAGAATCGGGTGGTTTAGCAGGCCTAGGAGAAGGAGGAGGCCCATGAGATTGGGGCAGAGGGGGCTGGGCTGTGGAAAAAGAAGGAGGCTCAGTAGGAGAGGGAACTGGTGGCTGGGCTGAGGAAGAATATAGAGGCCCATATAGGTTGGGCTGGGCAGGTTGTGTGGRTGAGGGGGCTGGAAGTRGAGAAGAAGGAGGCTCATTGGGCATTGGAATTCCAGCGTTTGAGACAAAATAGTCCAAGTGTGGTAACAACACTTCACGCATAGCAGGACTATCGAGAATAGACTCAGAATTCCCTAAAAATCATACGAAGTGGAAGACAGAGTGTGGAGCTTAGAGAACGGGAAAACCGATTCATCAAACCACACATGTTTAGCAATAATAATCTTATTACTGGACATGTCATAGCACTTATAACCCCGATGATTAGAGGGATACCCAAGAAAGACACAAGGAGTAGAACRAGTTTGTAGTTTGTGAATGGTAGTCGACGGAGACAAAGGAAAACACAAACATCTAAAAACACGAAGATGTGTATAATCAGGAGTTCTTTGGTACAATATTTGCATCGGAGAATCATAGCTAAGCAATTTAGTGGGTAGAAGATTGTGGAGATAGGTTGTCATTGCCAAAGCRTGCAGTGATGCCAAAAAGATGGAGGGAGAGAAGCATGACAAAGGAGAGTCCGAACAATATTATTAATTGTTTTAATTTTCCGTTCGGCTTTACCATTTTGCTGAGATGTGTGAGGACACGAGAAACGGAAAATAATGCCATTTTATGACAAAAATTCGTGAATGGTTTATTATCAAATTCACGACCATTATCACATTGAAAAGCTTTGACTTCGTGTTCAAATTGAGTTTTAATATATGTTCGTATGCGAAGAAATAAATCAAATACTTGTGACTTTGTAGAGACGGAAAAAGTCCAAAGAAAATTTGAAAAATCATCAAGAAATAGAACATAATATTTATGACCCTGCGAACTCAATATAGAAGATGTCCATAGATCACTATGTAGAATATCAAATGGCAAAATTGTTCGGGACTTTGAATCGTAAAAAGACGTTTTTATTAATTTACCCAACGAACAAGAATGACAGACATGGGAAGAGACCTTATTWCATGCAATCAAATTATTACGACGCAAAKATTGTAAAATATTATTTCCTGGATGACTTAAACGGGAGTGCCACAAACTAGAAGAGACAACCGCCAAAACAGATGGAGAAGAGGACTGAAAAACTAGAGAGTTGGTGAGAAAGGGATAGAGATCACSAGTGCTATTACACCTCACTAGACGGCTCCCCGTCTGCAAATCCTTCACAGAAAAACCAAAGGGGCCAAATTCAACGGAAACATTATTGTCAATCGTGAACTTGCGAACGGGAATTAGATCTTTCACTATTTTGGGAACATGAAGGATATTTTGGAGGTTGAGAGTACTATTTGGAAGAGAGGAAATGACGAACCCTTAATCGGAATTGTTTGACACATTGCAATAACAATAGAATTTTTAGAATGATTACTCAAATTAAAATAAGAAGACAAAGTACCTCGGATTAGTCATATGAGAAGTCGCGCCCGTGTCCATATAGAATGCCAGATCGTTCAAAACATTGTATACATGACTTGATCAATATTAGTCGGCATATGAAGTAGAAGGAGATGGAGCAGTGTAGTAAGCTTGAGCGGGTCGGGGACCGAGAGTACACCAGGTTGCTGCGTGGATGTGACACCAGTACGAGCCGGAGCCAAGAAGGTGCTGCTGGCCCTGTGTGGGATACGGACATGATGGGGCACCCCATGCTTGCAGTGTATGTCCATAAGACCATGGTGGAGGCACCAACCATGGCTGCTGCTGCTGCTACTGCTGTGGATACGTGAAAGTGGGAGCCGACCCACGGTGTTGTTGCGTTGGGTGGCTGTTACGTGCTTGCACCCACGGCCCCCTTCCTTTGCCATTGCCACGACCTTTGTTACTGTTGTCGGGCCAGAGTTCCACGGCCAAAATTCCCACGATAAGAAAGGGACAGAGGAGGCATTAGATGGTGGTGCAGATTGTGTGACGTAAGCCTCGTCACGAGCCTCAACAAGCAGATCAGCAGCATTCGTTTTCTCTTCGAGTTCGAGCATCGATCGCAACTCGTCAAATGGTGCAGAGGTTTGATATGACGGACTAGAGTACGAAAGCCCCGATATTCATCCGAGAGTCTCCGCAACAATTGTAAGGCCATTCGATATCAGAGACTTTGTCGCCGAGTTCTTGAGACAATTGCCAGAGCATTTAGCCGATCATAGTACGACTTGACACCATCAAATTGCTCAAGCTTGGTGGTTGTAAATTGCGAATCAAGAGTCATCGCACGAGCTGTTTTGTTGTTGTGAAAGAATCGTTCAATACGCTGCCACGCAGCAGCAGCGTTGTCGTCAACCTCTAAGACAGAATTGAGAAGATCAGAGAATATCATCCCATATATCCATTGACGTACGATATCGTTCAGYCGTTGCCAGACGGCCTTGTCAGTCGGAGTAGAGGCGGCAGCAGGGGGTAAGGTGTGATCAATAACCAGAAACGCACGACAGTGGAGTTGAAAAAGCGTAGACCAATTATTGTAATCAGAGCCCGCATAGTCAAGAACGACGGGAACATGTTGGCGGATGTTCATGACAAGCGTGGCGGGGTGAACCTTAGTCGTTTCAGCCATGCATGGCAGCCGAAGTAGAACAAGAAGAAGAAGAAGAAGAATAGCGGAAGAAAAGAGTGGAGATCGTAGGATAATGTAACCTAGACTCGTGATACCGACGATAGAATCACAAATTGTATAATGTATATCCTAAAACAGTAAAACCTAATTTGTTATCATTTAATCACAATAACCAATCTCTATTACTCATATATCGATATGAATAATACACATTCATTATCGTTGTCTTAGTTCAATAGAGAGTATAATTAGAATGAAGTACTAAACAAGAACATTACAAGAAAAGAAACACGTGATCACAAGGTTGATGCATGTAGTTAAGCTAAACAAAAGAGGAAAGAAAAAAACAAAGGAACAAAGCCATACAAAGAATGGAACCAATTAAGTAAAGTACAGTACAGTAAAATAGCAATGCATTAATGTCAGAACATGTGAGCCATATCTCAGCAGAAAAAGCCATCTCATCTCAGCATAATTTTATGAGACTCGTGATGACTGCAATCACTGATCATCATCATCTCACTCCCCTTAGAATTGCTTTTCTTCACTCGTATTCCCATCTCTCTGACACCATCTCTAAAATTCCAATTCCTCGTCAAATCCATTGCACATCACACAACAGGTGTTCGGGATATCAAGTCCGGAAAKACAKCTATCAGGTTATTATSGTGTTGGGGATCCAACAGGCCAACACGATAATACAGTAATAACACTTATAAGGAGTAATAATTATTGTGAGCTATGTTTCAATTATTTTCTCCGTTTCATAATAATYGCTGGACTYTCGAAAACACGGATTTTTTGGCAAATATTAAGGAAATAAAGAGATAGAAAAAAGATAAAGTTGACCAATGTGAGAGGAGAGATAGACAGAATGTTTTGCCCAAAACGGAAGTGAAAGTAGGTATGTAGCAAGTAATTTAAAATATCCTAAGATAAAAAGTGTAGGAGTAATTAGTAAGTAAATTAATATTTAAGGTAGTAGATTGATTGTACAGTATAGCATAGTAGTGWGAATGAATAAGAACAAGTAATTTATGTGTTTATTTGCCTGCATGCTGGTAGTTGGTAGCGTAGTACGATTAGATTCGCAAGCGCATGCAGTAATGCAGTAATGCAGTATGATGTTTATTTTGATATCWGTAATGTCCATATTCCTTTTGGAATTTGACAGCTGCCTGGGTTTGATTGCTCTGTGCATCTACATTATTGTCTAATTATGTCTGGTTTTTGCATGCTGTTCTTACAATCAAGGGTGGGTGTGTGGCTGGGGAGACAATTTGAGGTTTCGTTTGCTTGCCCTGTCACTCTGTAAAGACGGTACGCTACTCATAGGTCCAACTCGCCTCAACTACGACACGTACGTAAAAACCATGTGTATTAATTAGTGTATATGGGAATGGGACACCATCAACATGAACATTRTCAGATAGTCATCACTCATGACGGGGAGTTTTCACTTCCCACTGGCGAGTGGACTAATCTCCCGTGGAAATTTGCATAGGTATTTCGATGGGCAACATCCCTCCTAAGTAGAATTTTTTTCATTCCCAAGGCTCGAACCCGAGACCTTGCTTACGGAGTTTGAGGCCCCTTAACCACTCAAGCCAACTCTAGTTGGTTGATTATATCACATAATAATCCAAGATAACATTATTGTGCCCATAATTATATAAATTTGATAACTAATTAGAATTAGCAATGTTTTTCTTGGGTGTTTATGGAGCCACAACTACAAGGATAGTGATGAAAATCGATACCATGATCTCTTGTAATCGAAAGAGAAGTTCTAACCACCTGAACTACCCCTGTAATTAATAGACTAGACGACTAATAGATACTCCATAAACTCGTGAGTGGATTCCCAATGGAAAAACACTTTCCTTTTCCATTTAAACACACAACATATGTGATATATGGTTAGCTGCCAATTCAACATCTTTTGTGCACGTCACATTTGTCATATCAACCCTTTTAATTTTTATTATGCACACATATACTCATAAATCATAAATTCATAAATCATAATAGTACTCTATTGTAGTTTTGTTTCACTATAAAAGCCAACCTACTCACTCTCATATATCATTCAAAATAATCCACTCACTTGAATTAGAGCGAGAGAAAGACAAAGAAATGGCTTATTGCAGCAAAATGAAGGTGCGAAATAACAAGGAATTCCGCAAAAAGCTCCACATTCTTCGAGGCCTCATCAACTCCAACTCGGTATTTTTACTTATTTCATAAATTCATATTGCAATTGTGTAATACCACAAAAAAAAAAAAAAAAAAAAAAAAAAAAAAAAACTGCAATTGTGTAACTATATTATTGCTTAATAATCGAAATATACATACATGTTTGATGATATAATGTGCAACTATATTGTTTATATTTTTAATTATATATTTATTGAAATTATAAAATAATATATCATTTATGTACGTATTAACACAAATTATACAAGATAGTCGCAAGAATATATCTATTCTTATATCGTGATAGTACTTTACACAAATAGTAAGATCTCGGAGAAATGAAAGAAGTATCAAATGTATTAATCCATATGTATGAAGGTTATGAAGAGTGATACTTCCTACTCCGTATAATTTTGTTTTTGGTATTACCTAATACCTAGGATATTAAATAATTTGAACCTTATTCATTCATATAGTATCTAGTGAACTTATTGGTCGCACTCAATAATTGATCATAATCATCATGAAAAGTAACTAATAAAGCAGTGTATTATTTTTCATTCTTTTAAGATAATAATATAGTATGTTTGAACTTCTAATAATGTCATGATGATGTAGGAGTAACATATATTATTAAAATGCAGGATAAAACAAGCTCAATCATCAGGGATGCTTTCTTCTGCATATCTGCCTTAACTTTGCAATTGCAAGAACTTAAGAGGGAAAGTATGAACAAACACGTGAAGCTTAGTGATCATCAACTACCTCCATTGGTAACATTCTCCTACTTATCATATATTAATCGTACATATATCACAACAAGAAAACGCGTTTTTTAAATAATTTGTTCTTCTTTCTTTATATAATTTTSGATTATTTACTAACAATGGAATTTAATTAATTTTGATCAGGAGGTGAAGGTGGAAAAGGGAGGAGAGAAGGAATTCCGGGTGAACGTAAAAAGCGAAAAAGGAAAGGATAATCTAGTTCATATATTAGAGGCATTTGAAGAAATGGGGATTAATGTGATAAATGCCAGGGTTTCATGCATTACTCACTTTGCCATGGAAGCTACAGTTGAAGTTAGGCAAGCAATGGACTCAGCTATTTTGAGGGAAGCTGTTCATAAAGCTATTGAGAAAAGTAATGTCATTCGTAGTTAGCAAGACAAGCAAATGCGTTGTGCATGTGATATGTTATATCTTTGGCTTGAAATAATTCATATGTAAATTAGTTAGCTAGCTACATGCCTACATTATTTGAGTCTTAAATTCTTAATGCATGGAGTAGTTTAATGAAATTGGCATTCCCTTTAAAGGATCCGATCCACATGTTTTCTTCTTCCGTTCTACTGTAGAAAGGTTAGTTTAATCATCCGAAATATATATATCAATATGAAAAAATATGCAGGGAAAAATATTAGAAGAAAACTCTTTATAATAATTTTTTGGAAATTTTGCGAATAACCCCCACACTTTATAGCCTTTTTTCGAATTACTCCCTATTTCATTCGAAATTAAAAATCACCCCCACACTTTGTCCAACGTTAATGATATTACCCTCATTTCACTAATCTTCGTTAAATCCTAACAGAATGCCTCTAAGGATGGGCCCCCCACTCGTTTCTATTTAATCCCCTTGTTTTCATCTCATTTGAACCATGTCTCTTCCTCTCTCTGACTCTCAATGGCTCTTTTTTTTCCATTCCCTTCAATTCACATCAATCAAGGCGTCCACTTAATTCAGCAACAACAACATCAGAATCAAGTTTGGGCAAATGGCACATGCTTCTGATATAAATAAGACATTTATGCTCTTCTGGACTCTATTTTTGAGAATCAAGAGGTACCTTCTGATATAAATAAGACCCTAGTTTGCTTGATACCAAAAGGGGACAATCCAAAGACAATTACCCAGTTCAGGCCAATAAGTCTTTGCACCTCACACTACAAAATTGTTTCAATTCCAAACTCCTAGTGCACAGACTTAGACCAAAACTTAAGGATCTTATCAGTCAGAACCAAATTAGTTTCTTACCTGGGAGGGGAACTGATGTGAATTATATAGTTGCTTCCGAAATCCTTCACTCCATGAAGACTAGGAAAGGTAAGAAAGGCTTTCTTGCCATTAAAATTGATCTTGAAAAAGCTTATGACAGAATGGAATGGGGTTTCATTAAAAGTTGCCTTCATTGGCACCAATTTGATGATAACACTGTCAATTTACTGATGAGCTGTATTACTACAACCACTACTGCAATCCTAATTAATGGCAGTCATACAGATTTCTTTACTCCTAGTAGAGGACTAAGGCAAGGGGATCCCCTCTCTCCTTATATCTTTATTATGTGTATGGAATATCTGACTTACCTAATTAATGAGTCTTGCAGTAATGGTAATTGGGTCCCCTTCTCCCTTCCCAGAAAGAACTTTAAATTGTCCCATCTTCTTTTTGCTGATGATCTTTTATTGTTTGGGGAAAGTTCAATGCAAACYGCACAGGAAATCCAGGATGTTCTTGTTTACTTTCATACTTTGTCAGGTCAAAAGGTCAACCCTAGCAAGAGCAAGATTTATTTTTCTACAAACACCAGTGAGGCTTTAAGGACTGAGATTGCAAACTTCTTTGGCATGGGGAAAGTGATGACCTAGGAACTTATTTAGGCTATCCTCTTACAGCTAAAAGACCAACTAAGAGGCAGTTGGACCCTTTAATAAAAAAAATGCAGAATCAGTTAGCTAATTGGAAGGCTAAGTATCTCACTAAAGCTGGTAGGGCTGTCCTGATTAAGTCTACTCTTAATGCGATTCCTGTCTATACCATGCAGTGTATTCATCTCCCAAATAAAATTTTGATGGAAATAGACAAGGTAATTAGAAATTTCTTTTGGGGCACCACTGATGAGAAAAAAAAAGTTACACTTAGTGAGTTGGGCTGACTTAACAATGACAAAGTTTGAAGGGGGGTTAGGGTTAAGGGAGGCTGCCAAAGTTAACAAAGTAGCTATGACAAGACAATGCTGGAGACTACACTCAATTGATAATCTTGCTAGCAAATGTCTAAAGGCCAAATACTGCTCACAGGAGCTTCCCAAACCTTTTAAAAAGGGTTCACATTTTTGGCAAGATATAGGAAAGGGTTGGAATCTTTTTKAAAAACACACTGTCTAGAGTTTGGGGAAGGGAGACCATATTCTGTTTTGGCTAGATAACTGGAYTGGGATGGGTTATTTGAGGGACCTAGTTCAGGGACCCCTTAGAGAAGCAGATTATCATCTTACTGTGAACCAAGTTATGGGACCTTCAAGATGGAGTCTAGATGATTTGTCTCTTCAATTGCCACCTCTTGTTATCTCTTTCATTCAAGCTATGGAGCTACATGAAAATCAATCTGATATTTTGGTTTGTTCCCTTGTCAAAGGAGATCATTTCAATTCAAAAGACCTTTATAATGAGCTGCGGGACCACCACTCCACCCCCTCCCCTCTTTGGAACCACATTTGGAAGGTTAATTTACCTGAAAAACTCAAGTACTTCCTTTGGTTAGCAGCTAGGAACAACTTTCCCACTAATAGTTTGTTGGCTCATAGAGGTCTTCCTTTACATTCTTCCTGCACTTTCTGTCCTTCCCAACTTGAGACCACAGAACATGTGCTCAGATTTTGTCCTTGTGTAAAGGGGGCTTGGAATAGCTTGTTATTAGTCCCCATTGACCAAGGCCATGATACCTTGAGCTGGATTATTTCAAATCTTACACATAAGGGTGAGTTTAAGGGTATCCCTTAGCATATTTTGTTTAGTTATAGCACTTGGCATATATGGTTAAGAAGGAATAAATGGGCTATGGATAAAGATAACACTAAAATTGACAACTTTAAGTGGAATCTCCTACATCACATACATTCCTCTTCCTTGCTTATCCCACAGACTATTCCAAAAACTCACCAGGACATACCTCCATCAAACAACCACTTCTTCATTTGTGTGGATGCTTCCTTTTCCCAAAATTTCATTGGTGGTGTGGCAGGCATTCTTAAGCACAGATCAGGTCAAATTATCAAAGGTTTTGTCAAAAAACTGAAGGGATGGGATGCAAGTCAGATGGAAATTCGAGCAATTCATGAAGCATCTTGATGGGCATTGAAGGAGGGCTGGACACATATTGAAATATTCTCTGATTCACAAACTGCWGTGAATGGCATTAGTGGTGATTTTATTAGTCCTGATATTTATGTAAATTTGTATAACAATTGCAGGGAAAGAATCCCCCAACATCATCAGATCAGGTGGCATCTGAGGACTCTCAATGAAGAGGCACATGTGCTGGCTAAGGCTGGAGGTTTGGCTATTATGGAGTTAAATGTATTAGAGGATTTGCAGCAACCTTCTATTTGTAATTCAAAGGAAAACAYTAAGACTTGGTCTATGTATCTCGAGGAATTATGTCCTATGGGTGCTCGAAGCACTCTTGGTGAAACAAATTGTACTCCGTAACTGTAACTGTAACTGTGAAGCCTCATTTATGAGGCCCCCCCTTTTTTAATTTAATCTGTTCTCTTTTAACCAAAAAAAAGTTTGGGCAAATGGGTATTGCATAAATCAGATTCGAGATCCTTCTTAAGTGGAGCAGAATCATTTTGGGGGATTAAAGAGTTAAATTGAGATGGCTGTTTTGATGAACAATTGTTGTGTACTATTTTGTTGTGTTTTTGAGTGAACATAGGAATGAACAATTGCTTGCATGCTTTCTAGGTCTTCCTGATGAAGATGATGATGAGTTCTTTCTTTGACCTCTTCTCATTTTTCCTTTTTTTTTGAATAATTGATTTTGTGGGAAAAGACAATTGGGAGTGAAATGAGGAGATGAAGAAGAAGAGAAGAAGAAGAAGAAGAAGAGAGAAGAAGAAGAAGAAGAAGAAGAAAAGAAGAAGAAGAAGAAGAAGAAGAAGAAGAAGAAGAAGAAGAAGAAGAAGAAGAAGAAGAAGAAGAAGAAGAAGAAGAAGAAGAAGAAGAAGAAGAAGAAGAAGAAGAAGAAGAAGAAGAAGAAGAAGAAGAAGAAGAAGAAGAAGAAGAAGAAGAAGAAGAAGAAGAAGAAGAAGGGTTTTGCGAAAAATAATTCGAATTTGCGCGGGGTTGTGAATTGAGCAGTGTGTCAGAAGAGAGTGGCGATGTGATTGGGATGGCAGGAAAATTGGGCCGTTGGATGGAGCTTAAACAACTAATTTACCTATTTTGGGCAGCAATTTTGTTAGTAATTGAAGCCATGAGAGAGATTGACACAAAAATGGAAGCTTAGCAAAGAGAGAGAGGAAGATGACGAGTGAGAGAGGAAGTGAAGAGGAAATGAAGAGTGAATGAATGGCTTCAACACAGTTGACTTGGGGGGGTTTACTGAGGGGTAAATGGGTAAATTCAAGAGCTTAGTTAAGAATTAACGGAGATAAGTGAAATGGGGCTAATATCAYTAACGTTGGACGAAGTGTGGGGGTTATTTTTAATTTCGAATGAAATGGGGGTAATTCGATAAAAGGCTATAAAGTGTAAGGGTTATTCACAAAATTTCCTTTTTTTTTTTTTTCAGAAACCACCTTTGATTTTTTTTTTTCTCAAAAGAAATAATGAACCAAATTCATTTTGTCTGGATACAAATTCCAGCATTGACCATTCATTTGCAATCCATTTCACTATGTACACTTCAAATTTCCTATTTCAATCCAAAGAAACAGAGCCTTAGTTAGTATTTAAAATGAGAGGGAAAAAAAAAGAAGGCATTGGGAGTGTACATAGTGAAAGCCAAAAGGCGCGCAAATAAATGATCAACGTCAGATTTTAGTAAGTCAACACCTAAAATTGTCTCTTGATAAAAAATTGGATTAAGGTTATTTTTTACCCAAAATATTTAAGAGATGATTTCAGACAAAAAAAAAGTCATTACAAATGGTTTCTTTTGAAAAATTTTCCAAATATTTATTATATCCTTCATTTTTGTCATATAGTGACTCGCAACAGGACAAATTGAATCTAAGGTTGATAAAAATCATAATTTCATAATCAAAATTATTAATTAATTAATTATTAGTTGAAGAAGAAGCAAACATGATTGTGGTGGAGGTAGGAAGAAGGGAGGAGAGAGAAAAATGAAGATAAGAGAATGGATCGGAGGAGAGAGAATGATTGAGGGGTTAGATAAAAGATTAAGYAATGAAACTTTTCCGTTAGAGTAATGACATTTTAGCGAATAAGTCTAACCTCATGGATACGTGCAACATTTCCAAAAACCTAAGTGTATATTGGTTAATAATAGGTCAAAACACAAGGGTATATGATGAAAAATCCCATATATTTATGTTTAAAGAAGTGGAAAAAAAATAATAATCCCAACTTTTGTTGGTCTTYCAAAAATAATCTCATGTTTTTATATTAATCCCAACTTAACATCAAATCTTCTCTAATTGGGTCTTTAAACCTAAAACCTATTTTACAGGTTAACTTCTCCCATTATCTCCTCCAAACACCACCACCACTAGGACAACCACCCTTGGCAAACCCACCAACACTAGTTCACCACCGTACCGCGAATCATTGTCATTTTCGAGTCAGTGACTCATACCAAATAAACCACACACCACCACCAGCGTACCTCCAAAATCAGAGGAAACAAATTGCGATCCCCATCGCGATTCCGCAAACCACCAACACCACCACATGCAAAATCGTTCACATTTTCCAATCGCCGACTCACAAGCCACAACATCAACCACACGCACCACCACTAAACCTCACAAATCAACGGAAATGAATCRTGATTCCATYCCAGTGAATGAGTTTGATGGTGGATTGGTGGTTCGAGTTTGAATAAGGGTTGGTTGGGTTTGAATAGGGGTTTGGTTATTTTCGTGGTGAGTTGGCTAGTGGGTTGAGGGTGGATGGGTCGTACTAAGTTGGCCATGTAATTCGTGGGATGAGGGGTGGGTGGGTCGTGATGAGGTGGTTCGAGTTCGAATAAGGGTTGGTTGGGTKCGAATAAGGGTGTAATAATCCCCCGTAATTTTTGAATATTTATWAATATATTTTCTTATAAATATATTAAGATATATTTCATAAAAACAATCAATATTTTATGGATATATTTTATTATAAATATATTATGATTTATCTCATGAAAACGCTATATATTTTATTTGAATTCTAGTATTTTCATTTAAATTATATCTTATGATAAAAAGAAATCTATCTTTTCCTCTTTATCCAAATTAAAATAAAAATAAAATAAAAAAGATATCTAAATTAAACCTAAACCACTAAAAAGGGTTTTATTCTCCCTTCTATTTTTATTCATGTTATTTCAGTTTTCAAAAAAAAGAGAACGTGAGAGAGAAGAAGACCGAGTGGATGGGTTGCTCCTGCTGTGCTCGCTACTGCTGCGTTGCTTGCTGCCCTGCTACCACCACCACCACTCTCRTTGGTCCTCTCTCCTCTTTCCCTTCTTGCTTTCTTTYTTCTTCCTCTTGTTAATTCATTCTTTTACTTTTGATTGAATCTTGAAACTTTTGCAATCTAATTGTTTAAATTAATGTTTTTGAGWATAATYTATTATGAATTGCAAATATTATGGGTTTTATGATGCGAATTAAAAAAAAATTCAGATTTATTGAAATGTAAAATTAGGGTTTAATTGGGGTTTTTCATTTTTTGATTAATTTGTCAGTTTTAGTATTTGATTTTTAATTATTTTTATACTCGTCATTAGTTTGCGAAATTTTAACCGAGTGTTCACCATATTATTGTACAACTTGTGTAAACTTTTCAGAATTTTCCAAGCATGTTTACTATTTTTTTTTAAAAAAAAAATCGTTTTTGATTTGACAGTTTTCTGGTTGCAGCTTCGGTTTCTGATTTTTCCTGATTTTTATGTTCATCAATAATTTACGAAAATTTCTATGAATATTATATATACAGTAATATACTTTGTGTAAAATTTTCATAAATTTCCGTTGTGTTTTAGTATGTTAATAAATTATACATCAGATTGACAATTTTCGATTACGAAATATGTTTTGTTCTTAAAATTAATCAAAAATATTTGGCACAACAATATATGTTAATTGTGATATTTTCAGATTTATTATACATATTCAAAGTGATTTTTAACCATTGAAAAATATGGCTTTTAAGGTTTTAAAAACACAAATGAATGTTTTGTTATGCAAGCATTGAAGTTAATCTTTAAAACATGTTTGAGGTTGATTTCTAAATGTTTTTGTGGGGTTTCAAGAGAATATATATTGTTGTAATTTTGTGTAGGAATCAATAGTAATTGATCTCTATTTGGCTATAGGAGGAAATTCTCCTTAAGTATTATTGAAGTAGAAGTAATTTGCGGGATTGTTTCCTTTTCAAGGTACGTACTACTTGCGGAATTCTTGATTGTTGTGCATGCTTGAGGATGTTGGAAACGTAGTGTCARGAGTAGGGAACTTCCGTGGAATTGTTTGGTAGTCACGAATAAATTATYTATTGGCGTTTTGGACAATATTTGTGGAAATTGAGGAATATTGTGGAAATTAGTTTATTCGTGAGCGAGGTTTGTTATGGAGGTTGTTAATTAGTCATTTGTCTTTAATTAACTGATTTTGTCTATTGATGAATTAAGTGGAGTCAAGTATAACTTACTCCATGAGGTAATTTATAATACAGGGATGAATTAAGTGGAGTTAAGTATAACTTACTCCATGAGGTATTTTTTTATATGGATAATAAATTAAGTGGAGTCAAAGTTTAACTTACTCCATGATGTGACTTTATKACTCGTTCATGACATGATGTATGAATTACTAGTAAAGGGAAGTATGCAAGTCTTAATGACGAAGTTAGTTGGCTTATCCAACAGGTTTGTTAAATAAAGAAATTTAATATGCCTAAAATTGGTATGTGATTTGTGGTCTTTTTTGGAAGTTGATAAATAATTAACAGTTAAATAATAAAATATGAATTAGCAATAAAACTCTGGATTGATGCACGTTTGGAGTATTGACAATCAGTGGTTGGGGTAGCGATTTTATTCACTTCCTTTCGAGGGTCGTTTGATCAACGCGTCCCTCTTCAGGTATTTTTATTATTATTCTGGATTTTATCCGATAGGGGTTAGTTGAGATCTCACTAGCTTCGGTGACGGAGTCGCGCCCGTTCACCATATTTTGATGCCTTTCGACAGGGAGGCATGGGGTTGTGACACCTTGTGTCTGATGACACTTGGTGTCTGATTGATGTTCCTAAATTGTGAACATGGGTTGTGGACAACCTTATCTGTTGCTCAAATCATAACAAAAGTAATAACTATATTGAGTCATGTATTGGAGTCGAGTAAACTATTATTGCAAGTACTAATYTGTTTAATAGGAGCGGTTGATGATGTTGGGATTGAGGTGGAGYAGTTGTGTATAATATGTAGTTGAGAATGTTTGGGATTAAATTATTATGGATATTTGGTTTGTATAAAGTGTTGTTGATGAGTGGTTTTGGACACCACCATTGGGTTTTTCTTTTGTTTCTTAGCAGGTGTCGTAACTTGGTATGTCCATTTTTAGGGGAGATGCTATCTGTTTGTTTTCTGGTTTAGTAATAAGTTGTATGTACTCAACTTTGTTGATTGCGTGTTTTTATATTTTTGTGTGTCGTCCACATCTTCTTTCATTTGGTGATGATCCTTATTTCACTTTGAAATTATGGGGAACAGATTTTACAGGTTGTGCAGGTTATTGATGGCTATACAGGTGCTTTTGCAACATTGGGGTTATGAGAGTGTTCGAGTGTTAAATCCTTGGACTGTTGTTTAATGCTCTTTTGAAAAATTATAGTATTTTTAGAGTTGGTTTAAATGAATTTTCCAAATTCCGTGAGTTTGCCAAATCAATTATTCTCGGTTTTGAATAAAGGGCCAGCACTGGTTCCAAATTGTATGGTTTTGAAGTTCTTTGATAGTTTTCCTAAAAGTTTGTTTATTTGATTTATTCATTTTCCCCTGCGATATTCTGAATAAGTCGAAACATTTTCACACGTGACGATAATACGGGAACACGTCAATAGTTCCAGTATTATCAATTAATTATTTTACAAGAAAAAGGGAGAATTATTAGGGTGCTACAAAGGGTTTGATAGTTTTCGTGGTGAGGTGGCTAGTGGGTTGAGGGTTGTTGGGTCCTACTGATGTGGTCAAGTGGGTCGTGTTGAGGTGKTTAAGTGGGTTGTGGTGAGGTGGTCAGGTTAGGTGGATTGTGGGTTAAGGATGGATCGTGAGGTGGTTAGGTGGGTTATGGGTCGATTGAGGGTGGAGGTTGAGGTGATGAGGTGGTTTGGTAGGTCATGGGTCGGTTGAGGGTGTATGCTGAGGTGGTGAGGTGGTTTGTGTGGTTGTTTAACCTATAAAACCGGTCATTCAGCCATATCAACAGGTCAAGACCCAATTTGAGAAGATTGAGTGTTAAATTAAGATTAATCAAAAATTAATTTAACTTGGGATTAGTTTCGGAAGACAAACAAAAAGGTGAGATTATTATTTTTCGTTTTTTCCTAAAGAAAACATCCGTAACCATTAATCACAAACTAAATTAATATGTCTATTATTGTCACGTATTTACATATATAATGAATGTTTATCTATTCGCGCATCGTGTGCATAAAAATTAATACTAGTTACTAATTATGTGATGACTAACACACATACTCTATACTTGTATTTTAGATTGGACTAACACATACGGAGTACATATAATTGGAACTTGCTTGATTTTATGAATTTGAGTCTAGATTTAATCCCAAAATMTCATGTTTCAATTTTTTTAGTCTAAATCAAATTCAAAATATAAAGAATCGAATCTAAATTAAAATTCAAAATATAAAGAATTGAATCTAAATCGCTAATTTGGACTTTGAGTTTAAGTCGAATTGTGGACACAATCAGACACCTTTACATTTCACGCAAATTCTTAGCTGATCTCAGTTTCATATTTCATATGGTCTTGAGTAAATGTCCATGTCTAAAATACAAATGTCAATCTCCAAATACAAATGTTAATATCCAAATGTTCATTTATCGAATACAAATGTTCCCCTTCAAATTTAAATGTTCTTGTGTCGAGTGCAAAATGTTCATGGATCATATTGTTTATTAGGTTGACGCATTGTAGACCATCTCAAGCATAAACTACATAAAATACATTTGGGCTACTGGGCCAGCCCACATTTACTGCGTAAACGGGTAAACCTCCGAAAAACGCTTCAACACCAAAACGGGTCGGATCTCTTCGACTCTCCTCAAAACCCCAAATCAAAAACCCTTTTACCCTGTTTTCTCCTTCTTCCGTTCATTCTTCTGAAAACCTCACTCAACAATGGAGGCGCCAACAATCTCAAAAGTGTCGAAAGAATCAATCTCAAGAGCAGTTGACGCTCTTCTCAAATGGAACTCCACAAACTCAGACACCCAAAAACCCAAACTTTTACCTTCTGACGAATTCCTTTACTTAGTCTTAACCCTCAACAAAATCCCCGCTAAAAGGCGCGTAAATGCGCACAAAATCCTTCTCCCAAACTCCCTTTACACCCCGGAATCATCAGAGTTCTGCCTCTTTGTTCACGACGAGGTGTCCAAAACTGCTAAGCAGAAGATCGAGGAGCAGAAAATCCCAGTTTCAAAGGTTATCAAACTGACTAAATTGAAGAAGGATTACAAGGCGTTTGAGCAAAAGAGGAAGCTTTGTGATTCGTTTGACTTGTTCTTCTCTGATAAGAGGATAATCCCACTTCTACCCAATCACCTCGGGAATCCGTTTTACAGTAAGAAGAAGATTCCTGTCCCAATTGAATTGGGTAGGAAGAATTGGAAGGAGCAGATTGAAAGGGTTTGTTCTTCTGCTTTGTTGTATTTGAATACTGGTACTTGTAGTGTCATTAAGGTTGCTAAGGCTTCGATGACGAGGGATGAGATTGTTGAGAATGTTGTTGCTGCTGTTAATGGGGTTGTTGAGACTGTGCCGAAGGGGTGGGGCAATGTGAGATCTTTTCATTTGAAGTTTTCGGAGTCGTTGGCGTTGCCCGTTTATCAGAAGGTGCCTGAATTGGGGTTGAAGATTAGTAGTGATGGGATGATGACGTTGGGGAGTGGCGGTGCTGATGATAAGGCGGTTGTTGTTACGACACCCAAGAAGGAGAAGAAGCAGAAGGAGAAGAAGGTGGGTAKCAATAAGAAGAAGGGTAGGATTCATGAGGTGAGGTATATGGACAATGCTGAAGCTGCTGGTGAGTTGGGTGGCGGGATGATTGGGGAGGATGAGTCAGGGAGCGATATTGATGAAGAGAAGAAAGTTGAAGAGAAGAAAGTTGAAGAAGTGGGTAGTGCTGAAGTTACTGGGAAGAAGAGGAAGAAGAAGGAAGTTGCCAAAGTTGCCAAAGTGAAGAAAGGATTGAAGAGTGGCTCGAAAGAGAAGAAGAACAAGAAAAGCAAGGTTTCGGTATAATTTACTAATATATGCTGATGATTATCATTATATTCATGTTTGAATATGCGAGTTATCACTGTTGGTTTTAATGATTGAAGGATTTAGGTTTTGAAACTCAATTTTGGTGTTATAAGTTTGATTATATAGGTCTTGTCAGTTATTAGAGATTACTATTTGTATGCTTTGTTAGTGCCTTAGTTCTATTTACTTTGTTGTAACAACAGAAGACCAATTACTTGAGCAGTTATATGTCAGATGATTTTTGTCTTCGGATTTTGATTAATGATAGTTTAGTTTATTACTTGCTGATGATCCTGACTGTCATGTGTTTCTGATTTTCATTTGATRGTGAAAGTGTTTAATCCTCAACTTCAGAATTCCAAGTTGATTCGATAGCTCATCTATACAGAAGTTGCATATATGTGTTGTGTTAGTTACTTGGTTGGACTTCAGAGTTATATTGGTTACATTACATGGGATTTACAACAACAAAATTAGGCATTCAATAGGTTAATAATACTTTTGGTAGTTTGATCTTCAAGCCTCATTCACTCAACTGCCCCTCTTGTTGAGCCCAAAGAGAATGAAGCTGAACATAAAAGCTTCAATTGGATTGTGCTTTGTAGTGCTACTATTGCGTCTTTGCGCCTTGACCCCTTGTAATCTACAAGGAAAACCCAAATATGGAAACGCGAATTAGGCTTTTGGTAACAAACCTATTAAAAAAGTGAATTGATCACACCCATCTGCTGTAGCTAATTATCATTGAAATTACACACTTGATTAGATCTAATACGAACTACTGAAGTGATAACAGCTTATTTTTAATCAGAGAACTGTATTTTCAAAGAACATTTTAAGTTTGAGTTGTTGTATCTCAAACAGACACCTAGAGTGCGCAAAAAGTTCAGTCTAGTGTTGAGTTATTTTCAAAACTCTGTTCCTGATAAAAAATGTCACATCATAGATTTTTTTTGTTCTTGAGCTTTGGACTAAGCTCTTCATTTGCATTGTGATTTTCTACAATATTTTACATATATCTTTTTGAATTTTTGTTTTTCTTGATTTTTGGCCCAGATATTGAATTAAACATTATGATTAAAAAAGCGTTTATGCATATCCGCCATCCCACCTTGATAAAAGCTGTTAACTAAAGGTTAGTGACTTAAGATTTGCAAATTTTCTAGCTATCAGAACCTTAACCTGACAGATAGCATAGGCATCAAATATCTGTTCAACAGAATCTTCTTGTGTGAAGGGTCACTACTTTTGAAGGTGATACAGTTTCTATGTATCCCTTAGCTACATCCCAAGGGTAGCTGGCAATTTTAAAAGAATAGCGAGAGAAGGCAAGGAGATCATTTCTGGGCAGTTACCCAAAACCATCAAAACTGTCTCATTTTGCATGTTTGAGCAGTTAGTGGAAGAGGTTACGTGAAGCAGTTCAAGAGAGGGTCAGTGGTTCAGTGGACATGCAGTTTGGGAGTACTGGTGTAATCAAGCGGTACGTGTTTCAGATCGCATTTCTAAATTCTGTATTATTGTGTTATTTATAACTTCTGCAATGTCTATAGTGGTGATCTGTGGTGCATTAGGGTCTTTGAAATCCTTTGCTTAATTATGGGTATATTATATGCAACATGAGCGGTTTGATTTATGAATGATTTATTCTTTTAACTATGGCTTGATCTTTAGTAGATGGGATTGTGCTCTTGTAGGGAAAAAATCATAGTGGTGTATTGAATGGAATTATTGGTGTTTACATTATTGGCTTCATCATTCTGTACCGTAGAGTTATCCTCTGTGTAATCTAATGTAACTACGTTCCAGTTCTTGTGATGTTATTGGTTCTAAATTCTAACCTTTTATTGTTCAGGGTCTTTAGAAATCATAGCTTCAACAGTACCAACACTTAGTTTCTTGTGGTGTCCCATCCTCGTGAGCGTTCTTTCCTGCTTATCGTTGGTGTTTCCTCATAACACCCACTTATAATAGATCTGTATTTATTTGTTTGCTACCTTAATGTCGCACATCACCTTAAGCCTTAAGGTGATTTTTTCTCTCAAACTTAAATGGTTAGACTAATGGAACTTTCACCTGAAAAAGTTATATATTGAACCTTGATATACAAGCTGTAAAGGCCAGGCAGGCCACACTGATGTATCGACAAACTCAACTCTTTAGTATAATGTGTTAACGAGTAATTATTAGTTAACACATAGCTGGAGATAATCGTATGATTTCTCTTTTAATAGAATTTTATTTTGAGGCAGCAATTGATTAGGATAGAACCAGCCACTAGGCTACATGTTCACCTTCAACCCTGTATACCTCTTACCAAGGTTGGTGTGTTTGTGATCTGCTGTGTTATTACATAGTTTGATTGTCTGTTATGCATTGAACAATATAAAGCGATGTTTGATGCTAGTTTCTCCTAATATTTCATATGTTAATTTTCATAAAAAATTATTTCAATGCAAATAAAGATAATATTAAATTCCAAACACATAAAAATTAATTATTATTAATTCTATTATTTTGGTTTTGATTGTTTTGACCTTTATCGTTCTATTCATGTAATTTTTGTGAGTTTGTTTGGCGACATTTCCGATGTTTCTGTCCTCTTGACTATCTTATTTTTCGATAGAATATTTAGGTTTATATTTTGGTTTTCGTTGATATCTTTATCGTTTTCCTTATACTTTTTTGGATTCATCGTGTTATTTACGTGTGTTTACTGTTATTACTTTTAAAAAATATACATTATTTTTATTTTTAATAAAATTATTTATAATAAATAGTGTATTTTTTCTTTTTTTAGTATTAATATTCAAAATGATATAATATCCTCATACAAATCCCAAATATATTATTCACAAAAAAAAGTCTAAATAAAAAATAAAACAGACATAGCCGAATTGCAGATTATTAATTCAAACCGCCATGAAATGGGTTTTATTGGGCGCATTGATTGTTCTTGAATAAAATATCTTGGGAACTTGTTAACTTGGAAAAGTGAGTGGTCCCCATAAATTCAATAACCTAGAATTATTCTACATAGTCCCTTCATCTTACAATCTCTGGCTTCGATTAACACTTGGTAGATCTAGGGTTTCTCCCTCCTCTACTTGTAATCACATATCCAAGTGYAAAGTGAAGTATCCGACACGTATCCCGTACCCAAATCGGTGTCGTGTCGACATGACACGGGTACGGAGGTTAAAAGGGCGTGTCGGAGTAACATAGGATGTGACCCAATTCAATAAATCTGAAGAATTAGTTGAAGAGTTGTATGGTCCATATATGTGAGTTCTCAAAAGCAAAAAGAAGCATGGTTGGTTGTTGGTTTAGATTTTTCCWGAATAAACTTGGAACTATAAAAGAATATCTATTTTTTGATAATAAGATTAGGAGTTACATCTTGGATCCAATGATGTGTTTATTATGTAATTTGATGATGGTGTTGAGTAGGCAAGATACACTTCCAGATGATTTTGGGAATGAAATTTGTAAAACCAGGAGAATGAAAAGTGTACATAAGGTGATTTTGGTGTTTTTAAGTATGTTGAGCTAGATCATGCTCATGCATGTGTTAAAGAAACCTTCTTTGCCGTTGATTATTTAGCACTATTGAGTTTATTGTGTATAATGAGAGAAATTTGACCAATTCTCACCCAGAGTTCCRTGCTTTTCATATCCAAAAACACTTCTAAATTCCTTGCCTTTGACGACTCCGTCTCATTGCCACTGTTGGTGTTTGGAATTTGGAGCAGAAGTGATCTTGTTGGGGTGTTTCTTACAAGGTATTAAAAGGCACGAGATGCACCTAATCACATAGGTGATAGGAATATAGGATTTCCMCAAAGGTACACTACTTATGAAATAATTAAAAGAAAATTAGAAAAAATATCAGAAAACAAAGGTGCATCCTTTGCGTGGCTTTATGCGCCTTGGCGTACCAGTGCACCTAATTGAATTAGCCTTGCCTAGACCCACATAGACGCATGTCCCTTGGCCCTTTCCAATCACTAGTTTCACAGCTCTCTAATTATACAACTCATAACATTCATGAAAAGAGATAAAGAAAATTGCATCTCTATTCTCTTGTTTGATATATCTGTAAGTCTGTAACTATGCAAATCGTTTTKGGAAAACTAAAAGAATAAATACGAAGATATATATTTTCTATTCATTTGCAGGTTACTTTTCTGATTTTCTTGTGGGTCTTCACTCTTCCGTGAGGTTTTTAATTTCCCTCTTAAACATCTTCTTTCACCATAGAGTTCATTAAGGAATACCTTTTTCTTACCTTTTATCTGCTATCTCTATTTTTTTGGCTGTTTATCCTAATTGTATACTTAGGTGCTGTTGGACGAATGGCCTCACTCACTGCCTCATTGTGGCTATACCTCTGTCGAGCATTAGCTTCCATCAGTTTTCTTACTGTATTTTCTAACTTAATGTATCGTACAACCTTGGTACCTATATTTTGTTGGSTGAATGCCTCAATGTGTCTTCTATGGTGTGATAGAGTATGGTTTCCAATAAAATATTAGCACTTGGGTTGTGTAGGAAAATCAGTAACTCCTGTTTGATTAAGCCATGGATCGAAGGATATTCCATATTACTATATTAGCCACTTGAATTTTCGGAAGATATAGTGATTTTTGTAGATTTGTGCAAACTAATCTACAAACCATTGTAGAGTTGGTGATTTATTGGAAACTACAGTATGCTTAAGATTGACCCTTGAATACCCATATAAAACACTATATAGTGATATACTAATCAATTGAGACATTCATCCAACCAAGGTGTATAGAACATTAYTTTGGATCATATAGGAACGAAAATTGATGAGGCTTCTGCSGAATGAAAATCTAGCTGTAATAAGGCATTGGGTGAGACTGAGGAGTGAGGACATTGGTTTAGTTGAAAAGGATGAGAGCAAAGCAAAAACACATACCTTGGTGAATTCTATAATGAAACAAAGACCTTTAGAAAAACAGGACTGCGGACCCAATGATGAACTCAATGAAAAATTAGGAAAACAAATAAACAGGGACTGAGGACCAATTCTATAAACTGACGTAATCGCAGACAAGATTTGGATGGGATGAACAATATTAAAAACTGCAATGACGGGTAGCGAGTAGGTATCTTCTGTGCATGGTAGACAAAATATTTAAAAATTTGCTCGCTTTGGAAACAGCAGGAAATGATTCCAGACTATAAGTTTTGATCAACCTATGCTACAAGTTATTGGGCAATGAATTTTTGAAATAGATTTTGACTGCTGAATTTGCAGAAGCTATATATGACACTTTATTTTATTTATTTATTATTTATTTATTTATTTTGTGAAAAGGAGCAAAGTTAATTAATAAACTGAAGACATAAACATAACATTACAGATAAGAGTCATCAAGACCCTCATGACCCAGATTTTTGCGTGGCTCATTGGTCCAAAGAAGAGGGGTATTGACCCAATACACACACCTATGATTAGACTTTGGTCACAATAAATTAAGAAGCTAGGAGAGGAGATTAGTTCAAGAGGTAAGGAAGAGTGACTTTTGTAGGACATGAGAGTAAGTATCAATTATATGTAAGCCATTAATTAATACCTAGATAACCAGGATCAATGCTCATTGTGGAAGGCTCAAGGTTAAGGCTAACAAGAAACACTATATAGCAAGCAATGTTGTTAATGAAGATACGAGTAAAGGCTTTTGACATGTTTAGCGACAGTAATAAACTCTGAGTTCTTTAGAAGGTCGGATGGAGTTAGAAGCTTAGAACTTAGAAGTTGGAGATGGCAGAAATTGCAGAATCATCAACTGTGGCAAGACAGAAGGCGACTGGTTGAGGGTTCTGAACAATAGATATTTGCGACTTATTGTGCAAATCTTGATGATTTGGTCATGTAAAAAGCAGAGAGTTGTCTGTTGGCAGAATTGTACCTGGTTGATCAGTTGCGCAGCTTTGGCAGTGCTCAAGATTTGCGATTTATGATTCTTTTATTTAGTTCTTTAATGTCAGCCTTCATTTGGAAATTAAGTGTTAGGATTATAAGTGCAGGACTTTGGCTAGGGTTAAGTTGCTTTCCTATACATAGTGTCATTGTAATAGATAAACAAGAGCATTGATGAAATGAGAATAAGATAATTATCTTTCTTGGGGATTTTGTGCTTCCTTAGTGRAAAGCCTGAACCAATCGTTCTTGGAATCTCTCTTAGGGGCGTTTGGCATAATCATTTTCAATAAAATGGAATTGGACTTAGAAGGGGAAAAGTTAATGATAAATCTTACCTTTGATAGTTGTTTGATATATTAATGGAATGTTAGCATTCGTGATGCTTGTCATWGATGGAGGAAAAACACTTTGTTTTCACTAGTTTGACAGGGATAAGTGGATAACAAATGAGGAGAGTATTTGGAAACGGTAATTGTTAGTATAAGTTAAAACTCATACCAAACAACTTAACGGAGCACTTATTCGAAAACTTTAACTACATCAAAATATTATTATACAAAACACCCTTTTAATCCTTAGTGTTAGATAAATGAAAGTAGTCTTGCCTCTAAGGGCTCACTGGCTCAGTCATAAAATTTTAAACAATTTTATATCCTTGGCTTGATTCTTGAATCTTGATCACTCTGTGTTTTAATTGATATGACCTTATTTATGATCATCTCTTTGTTTATCATGTTAAGTTTATTATCCTTAATATTTTTTTTWCCCTTTCAATTGATTTTCAATTACAAATAAACCCAAAAAACTTGTTTTCCATCCCAAAACCTCAAGAATCATTGATGCTGATTAGAAGCGCTCTCTTTGGAAGCACTCTTTGTTGCTTGAAAATATGTTTTCTAGCATACCATTGGGAACACATTGTTCTTCGAAGATAATGAATTTATTTCGCTGTGCCTTTTTSTGTTCTGTTAGAATGAGGTTGAACATAAAAGCATCAAGTAGATTGCAATTTATACAATTTTTTGCTTGTGCGTGATTTAGCTGAGTTGAGGGCAAAGGATTTTTGTTGACTAGATTTAGCCTTTCTTGATCCAACTGCTATTCTTTCATGGTTTGCACTCACAATAATTAAACTGTACTTTACAGCAGACTGTTGGAAATATGATTTCTTTCCTTTATGAAATGACGAAAACACAGAACATAGTAACATTCGCTGGACTGCATTCTGCTATGCTCAGGTGCCAAGTTCTATTACTTCCAGATGAATCTGCTATTGCTTTTCTGTTTCCTTGGATATACCTGTCAAACATAGATTGAACTTGATACGGATTTAACAGNTTCAATTACAAATAAACCCAAAAAACTTGTTTTCCATCCCAAAACCTCAAGAATCATTGATGCTGATTAGAAGCGCTCTCTTTGGAAGCACTCTTTGTTGCTTGAAAATATGTTTTCTAGCATACCATTGGGAACACATTGTTCTTCGAAGATAATGAATTTATTTCGCTGTGCCTTTTTSTGTTCTGTTAGAATGAGGTTGAACATAAAAGCATCAAGTAGATTGCAATTTATACAATTTTTTGCTTGTGCGTGATTTAGCTGAGTTGAGGGCAAAGGATTTTTGTTGACTAGATTTAGCCTTTCTTGATCCAACTGCTATTCTTTCATGGTTTGCACTCACAATAATTAAACTGTACTTTACAGCAGACTGTTGGAAATATGATTTCTTTCCTTTATGAAATGACGAAAACACAGAACATAGTAACATTCGCTGGACTGCATTCTGCTATGCTCAGGTGCCAAGTTCTATTACTTCCAGATGAATCTGCTATTGCTTTTCTGTTTCCTTGGATATACCTGTCAAACATAGATTGAACTTGATACGGATTTAACAGATGTGGTACTACACTGCTACTTCACTTAAAAAAGTTTCAGATTAGTTGAAGTTCTGGCTCTCTGTTCAGTTGCCACAGGATATGCCATGATTAGTTCTGCAATAATTGTAAATTTGCTAATGCGCATAGCATCTTATAAAATTGTCTAGTCTCAGAATCTATTGTTCTGWAGTTTTGGATAGCAGTAGAATTGTTTACTACTCTGTGCTGTTGTTACTTTATTAGCAATAATTTTGCTTGCTGAGCTTTAATATCTGGAAGAGATGTAAATTGTGTCACTGCATAACATCTGGAAAAGATGTAGGTTTCTGGAACCTCAATGTCAGCATTTCTTCAGTAATGTAGTCTGCGTTCTTTTCTTGTCTATTTTTGTTTTATTTGATCAGCAAATATAAATRCGATAGGTTATAACAACCATGCTTGTCATTTCAAACCAGGAAGGGAAGCTTCATTGATTATCATGTTATGCAGTTACAGAGTCTAAGACATCACAGTCACCAAACCTTCGCACCCTTGAGAAGTTTTAGGTGGATGGGTGAAAGCAACTAGAAGCTCTTGTTCTGTTGTTCGGCAGAAAAACATCTCCTGCAAGTCTTCATGAAGGATGTTGTGGTCCTTGTGGGTGCTCAAGCTCATAGGTGTGTGAACCAATTCCTGACAATATTTTTTGCCAATATTTTTTGCCAAATCCCGCAAATACAAAGTCTAAATAAAGGATGATGTAGATGCTCGTGTTAACAAGTGCACGAAGTGGGTATTAGTCCTGACTCTGGTTTTTGTCAAATTTTGCAAAAATAAGACTTGTTTTGGAAACCTTATTCAGACCAAGAAAAGAAATTAAGAGATTTTAATCAAATACGTTAGACAAGGTATTCCCATTGGCTGTGGATTGGATCGTCAATAATATGACTGTTTCAATCAAATTACTTGTGACAATGTTGGCTAGTTTTCCAACATTCTTTGCTATAATTAATCAGCTGACGATTTGCATATCTGTAAGATTTCTGCAATTTGAAACGAACTCCACAGCACAATATGCAGGAATAAACCGAAAACCATTTAACGTGTTTTGATACACAAG
>SNQN01004082.1:0-54812 GCA_008642245.1 Bassia scoparia
ATCTTCAAAGCTTGCCCTTGATCTTCTTTTCAACTTGGAATGTTTACGAGATTAACTCGAAGGACCTTCTTGCTCAGAGAGTTGGAAAATTCTGTATGCTAAAACACATAGGACAATTTGAACATATAACTTGTTAGCATAAATGTCACTTTCTTCCAAGTGACCAAGAACAGTTTTCTCAGCTGTTCAGACCAGTTGTATTCATCCGATCAATGTACCTGTTCTTGCAACTGTTTGTCATCACTAAAAACATTAGGGAACTCAACAAATTTATATTTCCGGGTTACGTAATTAATTTTCGGGTTATTTATTTAAAACGGATTACTTAGCAACTCCTTCTAAATTTATATTTTCGGGTTAAATAATTAAATTTCGGATTAATTTAAATTTTCGGAAATTTATGTTAAAAATATATCGTGCAACATTAAACTTTTAGATTAATTAATTCAAATAAATTATTCCTATCTAAATTGCAACAAATTAATTAATTCAAATTATTTAAATCATTGAATATAACGTGAATACATTGAAATTAAATTCATAGCCTTAAATAGGAAAAACCCTTTCAAGTAAAAGGTAAAAACCTATAGGAAAAATCTAATTTAACTTAAATTTAACATCACATATGTAGATCATTATTGTTCATTACCACTTCTTCTGTTGATTRTCCAAATGTAGTTGTTCAATCAAATCATCTTTCAATCGATAATGAGTTTGCCTATCACGCAACTCATCTCTTCAAGCTAGCTAATTGTTCATGTTGAACGGACGTTCCACTTGATAATTAAAACTTTCATCATTCTCGTCCATTGGTGCGCTTGGACCTCCATTTGTTTCCCTTCGCCTTTGCCTTGGACGTCGTTGAGGTTGATCTTCTACAAATTCAGTGGGATCTGCGTAACCCTGATACGTGTCTCTTTCGTCCTCCACAATCATATTATGCATGATGATGCAAGCCATCATTATGTTACGAAATACATCCTCATCCCACGCTAGAGATGGTCTTTGAATGATTGCAAACCTAGCTTGGCGGACTCCAAAGGCACGTTCGACATCCTTCCTTACTGTCGCCTGACGTTCGGCAAACATTCGATGCTTTTCAGTTTGTGGATGCTTGATTCCTTGTATAAACGCGACCCAATCTGGATAGATGCCATCGGTGAAGTAGTAGCARATCTTGTACTGGCGTCCGTTGACAGAAAATGTAGCTGGCGGTGCTTGATCGTTTAGCACGTCGTRAAAAACKGGGCTTCGATACAGAACATTCAAATCAWTGCATGACCCAGGTATACCAAAGAAAGCATGCCATATCTAAAGATCTCGAGAGGCAACCGCTTCAAGGATAAGGGTTMCAGTGCCACTTCGACCTTGGTATTGCGTTTTCCATGCAGCAGGGCAATTCTTCCATTCRCAATGCATGCAGTCGATGCTACCAATTAATCATCCCTGGGAACCCACGTTGCTTGTTAATGTGTAGAATACGTTGTAGGTCTTGTACGTTAGGCCTTCTCAAATATTGAGCCCCAAAATTACTGATAACCCCTTCTGTAAATTTCTTCAAGCAGAGTTGTGCAGTTGACTCACCTATACGTAAGTATTCATCTATGCAATCAGCTGCAACACCATATGCAAGCATTCTAATTGACGCACAACATTTTTGCAATGTTGATAACCCTAATCTACCTGTAGCGTTAGGTCTCTGTCGGAAGTATTGATCAGATGTGCTTAACGCATTCATGATATGGACAAATAACTCCTTCCTCATGCAAAATATCCTTCTGAAAATGTTGGGTGGGTAAGTGGGGTTTGGAGCGAAGTAGTCGTTATACAAACGCAAATGACCTTCCTCACGATTTCTTTCTATTACACGTTTACGTCGACTGGGTTGAGTAGGTGTTTGTTGAATTGTGAAGTGACGAATTATTTCATCCATGATTTCATCATCTAATTCATCTAATTCATCAAAGTGTGATGAAGAGGATGATGAACTACGTGTCAATGCCATTTTTTCTGTGAGATAAGTTATTGAATGGTGTGTTGTTGTAGTTTTTTGAATGCTTGCTTTTCTTATCCTTGTAGATATATAATGAATTTGGAACCGTTGAATTCTGAGTTTTGTAATGTAATCTTTAATTAAATTGCTCAGTGTGCTTGTGTTGTCACGTCTTATGATTAATAAAGTCGAGCACAATAATGCATGGTTCAGTAATGGCATCTCTAGTCCTTTCAAACAATGTTTTGCTTGTGTTGTCACGTCGCATGATTAAAGCTGGTTCAGTGTACATTGCATGCAAAAGTAAAATGGACAAAATAATGCATGGTTCAGTAGTGTACATTGCATGCAAAAGTAAAATGGACATTGCATGCACTAGCTACAGTTCAAATAAATAATGCATACAAGAACAAAACATGCATGTGGACAAAAAAAAAAGGATGAAAACAATCACATGCAAAAGATATGGATAACACCATTTCATCCCAATTAAATGACAAAAAAATGAGTGGAAACAATCACATATACAAATTTCGTAAAACAATAATAATGCATGCAATAGAATAAACCCATGCAATTACATGAATAGAACAATCACATAAACTTCCAATACACGATTTCAACAACACCATCACCATATTGAACGACATATTACATTAAATCATGATATTTCGACTCAATTAATTAAGCCTTAAATAGGAAAAACCCTTTCAATTGAAAGGTAAAAACCTATAGGCAAAATCGAACAACTACGCTAAACACCGTGCTAAACCAATTATAATTAATCTAAAAATTCTCTATACAACTCAACCAACAACTTGTCCTTCATCTTCAATTCTCTTCTTTTGGTGTTAATGGGGGCGTGGCTTACTCATGAGAGTTTGCAACATGCTATACTTCATCTCTTCTTTCCTTCTCCTCTACTTTTCCTTCTCCAACTCTAGCTTCTCTCTCTTCAAGCTAATATCATTTCCCTTCAAATCAGCATATATTTGAAGTTTCTTCGTCCAGGCTTCAAAGAAGCATTGCGGATTGGAATGACAGCGCTTTCCCCTTGCGTTGTTGCATAGCCTTCGCGCCCTCGCTTCTTCACACTGTTAGTCGAACACTTGTTTTTAGGAACACCTCCATCATCATCTTCGATACGAACTCTTCCCTCTGCTGTCACCTTTTAACAACGTCCATGGCTAAGTTTTTAACCGTTGCGCATAACGGATTTAGCCCATCGCTTCAGCCTGTTGTTTCCATTCCTAATACTCACGATGAAAAGTTTCCCAAGCACACTGGTAGAAAACTTTTACAGCTTTAGAGATGGAGGTATACGTCGTCATGAGCGTAATTCGATGAAGTGTCTTCCTATCTCAGACGCTGCGTAAATTCATCGTAGCAACCCACCACTTCATGATTCCGCACATTGTCTCCAATGGAATGGCAATCAGTTCAAATTGCCCTTTGGAGTTCTTGGCCTCAAGCACTAGTCCCCACGATCATACACCTCTCAAGCAGCTCTGGTGATGGTTGTTGTGCTCAAATTTTGAATCTGTCCATAGCACATGGCATAGGAAGTATCAGGCTTCTCCTTCACGGTGCACAAGACCGTTTTTGCCTTGCTACAGTAGGTTTCTTCCGAAGGTGGACAACACCGCCGTGTGAGGATTGTTTCGTAGGATTTGCCTCTTTCGCATCGTCTTCGTCATCCTGCCGCATGGATTGGTAATCCAATTATCTCGATGCTGCTTCGTTCGTGGGCGTCGAAGCAATTGAGTATGGGTGTTCGGTATTTGAGAATACACAGCATTTTGGTGCAGAGAAATTGTTGTGGTTGTGGCAGTTGACAGAAAGATTGAACGTGTAACAGAGGTGGTTGTTCTGACTTAAACGCATTGAATGCTGCGTATTCTTCAAATCAGTAACGAAAATTGGAAAATTTGGTGGATTGAAGGGTGAAAGAAATATTCATTATCTTTGAATTGAAGTAAAAAAATGAATTTCAAGGAACAAAAATTAAACATTGTGAGTCTTCCAACTTAAATATATTAAAGGATAATTTTCAGAGTTTTTCAAGAACTTTTTTTCGGATTTTCTAGTATTTTTTTGGATTAATTAAAAACAATTTTTATGAATTTTTGGAYAATTAAACTAAGGTTTTAAGATAAGTGAATTGGATTGTGAAGAAAAATATARCAATATGGATGTCTATTTATAGATCTTGAAAAGTTATGAATTTTGGTATTTTTTTATTTTTTTATAATGGTGAAATTGGGCAAAAACGATTACAATTAACTAGCTACAACAATCCAGCTGGCGTGACGTGGCGAGATGCGGTTGGTCTGCGTGMCTCTGCCACTGTCAGCCACTGGTTCTTTTTTATGGCTTTAATTATGCCAAAACGACACCGTTTTGCTCCAAAAAGAGTCAAAACGCGTCATTTTGGCTTGTTTGCAGCGAAAAAATGAAACTGGAGGGGGAATGCGTGGGGCCCACTAGGATGATTTTTTCATCCAACTCGTCATCTTTAGACGAGTATGATGAAATTTCATGGCATGAAATTTTTTTTCACTCAATATTTCATTGATGGAACTAAATGATTTTTTTGTTCACCAAAATTAAGACAAAAAAATTCATTGATGGCCATGTTCTAAGAGTATGACAAACAATAGTACATCCCAAGTTCTCAACATACACGAGCTATATATGTGCATTATACATGTTAGGGTTTGGGGCCATGGTATGACAGTTGCCTTTGCTTTCTATCATCTTCTAAAGTTCTAAATACAAGTACAATTTAGTGGGGAAAAGTTGCTGATGAATGGATAAGAATAATACCCAACATTTTTGATTGTTTGATGATTAATAATACTTAGATTCAACCTCTCAAATTTATTTGTTCCTTTTTATCACATTTCCCAGTACTTATTAGGAACTTACAAAATTTATCTTAGGGAAGTATATATTTGATTGGATATTTATTGGATGTAAATTAATTTGTGTAAAACATTAAGCTAAAACAAAACCAAGCTAATAATAGCTTAGAGTTTACCAAAATTGTAAGAAGCCCTACTAAAAAGGTAAAAGATACAACTAGTAATCTAGCATCTATCCCATCCCAAGCCCTACTATGTTGTATTGATGTATACATACAAATCTAAAGCGGGACACATTTGAGATTGTTCATAAAAAAAATGACTTCATATTATAAAGAAAATTAAGAAATTCTTAGTTAATACGGAATAATTGTATAAAACAATCACAAATTCAAATTCGAAAATAATTTTTCTAAACCTACATGTTTTATAATTTGTTTATTTATCAGGTAAACTGATCCGATCACTAYTAATATAAAAYTATATTTTCTTATTATAAAATTGAGATTCGAAAATTGATTTTCAAAACAAACATGTGCCATCAGCCCATCACAAACAATTTTGTTTGTTCACTAGGTAAGTGTTGTGCTATAACTTATAAGATTACTTTTCTTAAGATTAAAATAAATCCAACTAACACTAAAGGGAAACATAGAGATTGCTTTGGACAAATATTTAAACATACATAACCTAAAAGCCTATTAAGTCTAGATAGATAACCTTTTATACATTACAATAACTATTAAAACCTCATCACACAAAGATGAGCAAGTAAAAGCTCATAATGGGATCTAACCAAACAAATGCCAACCTATAAATGAAAAGCAGTAGATTAATGATAAAAAAAGAGAGGTCAAAATCAAATAACAACTCTGATCTCAAGGAATTGATATAAACATACATAAAGTTAATTTATTTTTATTCAATATTTAATAAAAATAAAATAAAATAAAAGAGTTTTTCTAAATTATACCAATGGAGTAGTTAAGTTTCTAAAGTGTGTTTACGTCTTTTTAAACATTTGAATTGTGTCCCTCAACCCACTATTAGTAATTAAGTGTACCCTCATCCAGTGTTTACATGTTAATTGAAGTTGAAGTTTTGTGGTCAAAGTTTGAGTGTTTAGAGTTGTAGTAACTTAAGTTTCTCACTCGTCGCCGTTTCTTTTCGTTTTATTTGAAATTCATAGCGCCACTAACCTCATTGAACTTATAATCTTAAGAATAATACTATTCATTAATGAAAATAGTGAATTAAAGAGCATAGCTTAAACTTGATACTTAAAGGACATAGCTTAGAAAAACGCAAAATATAAAAACATCATTTTCTTAATTCCAAAGTGAGAAGTAACATCTTTACAGGGTAATGTTGCAAATGTTACCTAATCCACGGTAATGTCTATATCTTCAATCCATTAGTTGCTTTCGATCAATTGTATTGTTGCATAGGCCTGCAAGACTATTTTGCCCTTTTAACGTGTCTCTATTACACTGGACCAATATATTACTTTACCTCACTATATTATAAATCTATAATAATAAATAATACTTCGTATTACTAGTAGTATAAGACATGTTGCTATCACTAAACACTTCCTCCAATTTAATTTAATTTAATTTAATTTAATTGACAAGATATTAATTGTTGGAACTACTCTTTAATCACTCACTTGGGTGTCTCAATCAATTACGACATTTTCAACACTTTAAAAAATTGCTCATTGTGTTGGATGTTACTTGGTGTGTGATGTATGTCATTTATGTACATTAGTAATTTTACATGATCTTTTCTTACTTTCATTGAATAATGGAGGAAAGCGATTTGAGATTGGGGTACGAAACATACTTGTACTAGATTTGATATTTTACAAAAGAAATGGTACAACATAAATTAGGTCATTACGCACACCCAACTATCTGAATATTTGTAAAGATAATGGGGGAAAATTATTACAACAAATCAACAATAGTGTGTGTTGATTTAAGATGTAAATAATTGTGTCGTTTATAGAAATTAGAAGGGTTTGATTTATTTAACTCATTATTACTTATCTGAATCTAAATATTTAACTTATTATTTTTGAAAATTTTAAAAGTTTTGTACGGATTAAACAAGTCAACTTTATTAGTATAATTTCTGAGTAAAATAGTTTAATCTCAAAGTAGAAGAAGTTCAGTTCAGTAGCAATTAATTCAGTTATAGTAAAAAAAATCAGTTCAGCTAAATTCATTGACGGAACAGACCTAATGGTACAGGTTATAATCTTACTAATAAAATAATAATTGCATTGCCCGTTGATAAGCCACATTTATATTACAAATTAAAACCATGGGTTTAAATTAACACATACGTACACAATAACATTACACATTTACATAACATAAAATAGTAATTATAATAATGTTGAGGTTAATTCAATTCCTACAAAAAAAATAGATGGATTTCGGTGCCCTTGTCCCTCCTCCAAAGTCCAAATACCAAACTATAACACACATGAATTTTAGTACTCGTAGATGGTTATATGTTTGTTACAAGATGTTCTTCTCCTTATTTTGTTCATTACTATAAAAAACTTTTCAGTGTTAGTCTTCTTATATATCCTTTCATTGTACTTGAGTTGTTGGCTTGCTAGCCTTTGGTTTGATTTGTGTTTAACTTAAACCTCAGTTAACGTTTCCTCTTTCAATGTATTTTAATACGCCATTTTCATTATTTAATTCCCGTAAATTATAATCATCAAATAAAAAATTATTTGAGACGGATAAAGTAAATTTTTCATCACACGTTGACATACTCAACAAATTAAACACTTCTCTATAGTTGATCATCATCATGATGTTTATATGGAAACTTTTGAAGGTTTTCCTTAACAGTTAACACCCTTCATCCTTCTCTCCTCCACTTTATGAATGAAATAGCATAATAATTGTGACCACCAAATAGAAATAATACTTGGAGTGGAGATATTATAGGTTGAGATGCTGTTCTAGCTTTTGGTCTTTTCATAAATTAAAACGTTATATATACAAAACCTAGCACTTCGTACTTAGTTGACCATAGTAAGCAAACCAATCAAACCAATGCAAATTTATACCCTACAACTTTTAGTATTATATCATAATTAATATATTAATCCTCCGTCCCACCAAATTTACGACACATTTTTTACATTGCTAATTTATGTCACTTCTACTTTTAAGAAACTTTGAATTAGGTTTTACACTTTCTTTTTCTTAACTTTTGGCTGATAATCATCATGATCCATCACTCCCATTTGTGTTTATCACTACCAATGATTGTTGGTAGTAGATAGTAATTAAGACTACACTTAAAGAAAAAATCTAGTTCGATCCCCGCAACAACAATGGGAGATACTGAAATCTTAACCACTCAAACTGATCCATCGGAATCCGATTAGTTCAAAAGTGAATGGGTGATACACCAAAAAAATTACTGTATGATTTTATCACTATTTCACTTCTGCTCTAAATTACTCACGTACCTGTACAGTCGCAAAAAAGTATAACATCTTAAAAACGGGAAAATTAGGTAATAAAAAAAATGTCCCCGTTTAACCCTGCACTCTTTTGGGATCACGGTTTATGCATACCTTACAACATGCATATATTAAGAAAGAGAGAAGCAAAGAAAAAATAAAGCAAAGAAGAGAACAGTGAGAATAAAAAAACAAAGAAAAGGAAAAAAAAAACTTCTTTCTTATTGTTATCGTTGTTGTTGTTGTTATAATAAGCAGTTGTTGTCTTGCATGTGGTGGCCTGAGTTGGGGCGTGATAATATTCAATTTGCAATTGCTACGCCTCTTTCTTGCTTTCTTGCATTGGGACCACTCTCATTGTTTTCTCTCTCCTCTTCCTATACTACTACTACTACTACTACTACTGTGTCTATATGTCTATGTCCATATGCATGCTGATCCCTCGCTCTACTAGACTACTATACAATACTATACAACGTTGCTTTAATTCTTTTTTATCTCCTCAATTAATGCCTTAATTTATTATTCTTTTTCCGATGTCTTCACACTTAGGTCATCGATATCATATGGGAAGGACTATTTCGTAATTTTCACTCCTTACTTTGTGCTCATTGGTCTCTCTCTCTCTCTCTTTCTTTTGCTTCTAAAAAAATATTGAGAAACTTCTTAGCCTCTTAGGGAGTTAAGGTTAGTAGCACCTTTTGATGATTATTGTAGTCCTCCTTGATTTTTGGTGTGCATATTGTAGKACTTTTCTATTTTCATAATTGTTTTAATGTTTTTTGGTGTAACAAGCACACCATTAAGAGAAAAGAGTCGAATGTTAATTGTTTTTAAAAGATTTAACGTGCTTGGTCGAGACTCGAGAGTAATCTTGAGATATGTTGTCTTTCAAGATTTATGTTGAAAAAATATAACTTATGTTGATATATTCTCACAATTATTATTGATCGTTGATGTAAAATTYATGATACTCAACTCAACTCTAATTAAGGATTCAAGGCGTAAATAAAGCGATGTCTTATATGAAATAAAGTAATCATTTGGCAAGGTACGTAAAATTCTAGGCCTAGGTCATAGTTTGCGCCTAAATAAGTCGATCACTACCCCAAGAATAACTACATACAACATTGCAATCCTCATGTATTGTTGTGTAATATTTTCCATGTTTGTTTGCAAAAGATTTGGTGTACTTGTATTACAATCATATTACATTACTATGTACTAGGAAGTGTATGTACTTGTGTGTTCTTAAATGAGAGTTTTCAAGGAAGTCATGTAACATGAAGCTTTTGAAAGTGCTTGTGAAAGGACACTAAGGAAAAACTTACCCTAGAAAACTTTAATGAGTGTACATGTGAGATAGGCCAGGGTATATTTGTTGCTTGTTTAGGGTTATTAGCAGAGATCCAATCGATTTAGGTCACTAGCATTTTACAAATTAGTGAACATCATAAATAATCACCAATAATGATCATATTTCTATAATAATTTGGGAATTTTGACAATATATTTGATGTGAATGCCTAATTGAATACGTGGAGCATTATTATAATTATTATCTCAGGGACTTGAAACATATGGGGGTGGCAGGAAAGGTTCGACCTAGGGCGGGGCTAGGGCTTAAGAGCCAAGAGGTGGTACCAACTACACTAAGCCTTATCCTCATATAATATGGAATATTATGTTGTAACTTAATTAAGATATAACTTATTGTGATATGAAGTGTTTAAGGCTACATGAATCAATTATTCACTATTTTGTAACTATAGATATATGCAGTTATAGTTTCTATATATATAGCAACGCTAATTTATGTTCATTTCTTTTCTTACGGATTCTCAATGAAATTAGTAAGAAATTCTTAACACAGAGTGACCTTATTAGAAAATCTTTGATACTTTTAGTTTAGCTGTGCACAATAAAATTGACTAATTAATTCATTGTAAAACTATCTATCTAGCCTTTAAGGATGTAAATTCAGAATAATTATTGGAAAATAAAGTTGTTAACGTAGTTGGTGAAGTTGTTGATGAAGTTTATTTACATTTGATATTTTAGAGTAATAGTAGTAATAATAAGTCAATAAGATAAATTAAGAATGAAGTATAACAGCAATAGACCGCAGCAACAAGTCAAAACCGACTAGTAATAGTAGTAGTATTCTCTCCAATCCCCTCTATCACTTGTTGACTTGTTGTTACTGAAATACCTAGCGAAAACTAAAAAAACTTGTAATAACCAAAAGATATCGTTAACGGGAGCCTCAAAGCGTTCGTTTAAATGTATTTCCTAAAATGATACGAATTAAACTTGAAATGTATGTAGGCCAAATTCACTCGTCAATCGATGTGATTAATGTTTAGATTCATTTAATATTTTCATCTTTAATTATCTAATTTGACCTAAACACCACACATCATAGACATAGCTCTTGTTAGCTTAGCTTTTTTCATAGTTTAATCATTATTGTCCTTTTATTATTTTTAATTTATCAAGATGAATATTATACCTTCACCAGCCTTACTTTCAAATTATTGAAATTATCCCAAATTGCTAATTATGTAATTTGACTAATTTCCATCAAAAACTCAATGTTGATCGTACTATCATAAGCAGTATTCCAACAATTATATATTGACATTACATCAAGTATCGCACAAACCTATTTTGTTAGTTCTTTCATTTATTACTAGTAGATTAGTAGTAATATCAAGTTGCTTAACTCATCTTAATGAAAACAAACTTGAGCTTTCATTAAATCTCAGATAAGCCATTGATATATTCCAAACTGATCTTGAATTTCTCTTGAGTTTCTTTCCTCATTAATATGACATGCATCTAGCTAGGCTGGCTTGAACAAGGGCAACATGTGCATGACTACAACATCCATGTTATCTCTTGTGCTCAAGATATTGGGTGCTCTTAGGGTTGCATTCGAGTTGGATAAGTARGATAATGACATGGTCCAATACGCTAGATATGATAAAATCATTAAATCTTTGTCTAGCACAACACAYTCTATACATTGAGCTCTTGACTTATAACRAATCAATCTCTAAATCTYCGACACACTAAATCATAARTAAATTGACCGTCATATATTWTACTATACCTTATCATGACACGTTCACAAAAAACTAGGAGTATACAAGTCCAACACGAGGCACGACCAATCCCATCTCTACTTAATTATTAGGAGCATCAGATCATATGATAGTCTAAGTAAGAAATTATAATTTCATTTCTCAGCAACCTCTTCTTAATCACCCTTTTTAAATTAAAAAAATGGTCCCTAAAAAGATTAATTTATGTAATGAGGAGAAAAATAAAGAAAAAGGAAAAACTAGGCACGACTTTGGCAGTTCAACTGAAAATGGTCTGCGGCCCCCGTCTATTTATACTTGTCATTGTGCAAAAAGACTAAATTATGCCAATTACAAGTAGAAAAAGACAAATTAAAATACAGAAGGTGTATGCGTCAGATGCACAATAAATTTATTGTATATTAAGCATATATTTACCTTTTATATCAATATAGTGACTCTTTATAACAATATAGTGACCCATTTTCACTTTACATCAATATAGTGATAAATAATAAGGATTACTATATTGATAAAAAAATGTACTATATTAAATCAAAAGGATCATTATAATCTGATGCACAGTAAATTTATTGTGTATATAATATACCTAATACTTTGTCATTAAAATATAAAACCTTGAATTAACAATAAATAAATTAAAAAAAAAAACCTCCTAAATTACCATCTTACCCCTCATTCTACAGTTCTCTCTCTATGTATACTATATTAATCTCTCATTTTCCGTTATTCCTCACTTCTCTGATCTCATCATCATACTACTATATCATCTCATACCACAAACACGAAGAAAAAAACCACAAAATTATTATTATGATTGGTTCGTCTTCTTTCAATTCGTGCCTAGTAGCAGTTGAAGCTGCCAGCATGATCTGAGCTTTCTCTTTCTCTCTTTATTCTATTCTTTTCTCTTTTCTTGTTGGTTGGTTTCTCTCTCTCATCTTCGAGAAAGATTAGATCATGTGGTAGCTTCACCTGTCATGAGAGCACGCTTGTTTCAAAAAGGGTCCAAATCTTTGTTGTTATAATTCATCAAGAGATTATCTTATCTTTTGCTGATCTAAGGTATGTCTCATGACATTATACCATCTATATACTATGATTTTATGTATGCTTTGCTATATATTATATATACTGATATGGTTTTGTGAAGGGTTTCTTATTATGTTGAGAATCAGAAAATAATTTGGTGAGATATTTGATGTTTTAGCTAGGTTTTGTTGAATTTTTTTTTACAAAAAAAAAATTAGCAAAAAATGAAGATAAATAAGAAAATTTAAGTTTGAGTGAAATGAATTTACAATTAAAATTTGACTAGTGATGATATAAGGAATAAAGCTTGTTGAGATCCCGTCCTCGAGTCTGGGGAAAAAAAGCTTTATACCCTTTCATGCACTGTTACATAAATATGATATATCATAGATCATAGATTCGTTTGGAATTTATATTAGTAGGTTAAATCACACATAATATTCAATTTATTTTAAATTTGTAGTAAATTTCTTTGATTTTATATATTGTGTCTTATCTTGTTATGTTTGTTGGTAGATCTAATTAAGTCAAATCCGGATTTCTATTCAATCAAACTTAATTAAAAATTTATTAATTATTAAAAATTATATAATTTAATTTGTTCATAGTAGTGCTTGAGGTGATATATTTCATTGTCTTACATTAGAAAATTAAAATTAATTAAGGGTTAAAAAATACATTATTGGTTGAAATAACTTTATGAAATGTGAATGATGAGGTTGTGCACCGAAAGAGAAGGGGATTGAAAAAGAAAGCAAAATTGAAAGTACAATGTATATGTACATGTTTTCAATTTAGGCATCATTTGATGAATTGATCATCATCAAACATGAAAAAGTCATTAGATCTAGTGTAATTGTTATGTTTTTCCTCAATATATTCTAATATATAAAACAGTATGACAAATATGGGCGGCTCTTAATTTCCTCAAAAAATGTGGAACATGGAAAAAAATATAATGGTAATAAAGAGCTAGGAAATGAAAGTATAGTGTAACAAGCTGCATATGTTCCTCTTTCATGCATATAGAATTTACATGGACCACTCTAGACTATTGACTCCTATTGAGAGTTGTTGTTCATTCCTAGCCACTTAGCTTGGTCGGTATATATGTGATAATTAGATGAGATCTCGGGTTCATTAGGTCAAATGATCGAATCCCCTAAGCGGCTAAGCATATCTAGCCATCTAYAGTGTGCATTAGATCTTATGTTCGAATTTCATCCGAGTTTTATATGGTGTATGTGTATTAGGTCTTATGTTCAAATATTTCCTAGCAAAAATATTATGTGCATTGGGTCTTATGTTCGAATCTCCCTCAAAACATTGGACACTGATATGCACACACTATTAATTGTTATGTACACAGCCCCCTTTGTTTTGTGGGATTGTGTTTGTGGCTCTCTTTCCTTCTTATTACTAAAGAGGTGTGCATAACACACAAAGAGCGAGCTAGGRGCGCATATCACCACCCATCAACATTATATGGTTTGTTTTAGGTTTTATGTTTGAATTTACCATTGCAAATGTACAGTGTGTATTAGGTCTTATATTCGAATTTGCCATTGCAAATATACGGTGTGAATTAGGTCTTATATTCAATTGAGGACATATGTAGCACATATTCGGCGAAACCGGTTAAATAAATGAGAAGATTCTTGATGGGAGGGACATAAAATGAACAATTTGAGCTTATTGAGGATATAGTTGCACTTGTAGATGGATCTTGTGAAGGTTGTTCAKGTAGAACAAAATGAAAAAGTTGGAAAAGCCATGAATGCCTAACACATGAGTAGTCATATCCAAAATGTACAACACATGTAGCCAACTATTCATCACAACCATTTGATTTAGATGGCATGCTTTTGAAACATTATCTTCTGAGCACATACATCACAAAAATTGGTTTTCTCACCATGAAATTTGTGACATCTTATGGTTTCTTGTGTGACTCAAAGACATACAACTAATTGCTTCAATTCTTGTCTCTCAGCTCCTCTTTTCTTGGCTTCTTCATCTGTTTCTTAAGTAGTGCTTATCTGTTTGATGTAACATGTGGTTTTCCGTTTTCAAACATGACATAACGTGTTTCTTGTATCAAATGTTTACTATAATCACCAGATTAGTCTTACTTAACCTTTTCTGTCTCTCATATCATTAACTCCTTAATTATCTCTCAAGTAATTAATTGCTTTTCACTACTACATACCTTTTTTGCTAAAATTGCTTTGATTTCATTTGTTTTTCCTACATTACTACTCGTTTTACCTTTAGGTCTTATCTAAATTAAACTAAAGTGAGTTTTTAAATAGTTAGGTTTCAGTCCATTCCCATTTGTCGTTGCGGTGGGTTTGAATACACAATTTGTGCTGCCCTACCCTCGAACACATATTGATAGTTTGTGTTTCCTTAGTGTTAGCTCATCTATCAACTCACTTGACTTGGTATCTTGTCACTTAGTTATGCATATTTCCTTTTTCTTATACATGTAATATGTGCAATAATTGTCTAGTCTTGATAATTTGAAGAGTATCAACTTGAGAAAGATGTAATTCAATTCAAGGATTAAACTACCATTTGATTTCACATTGATTATACATCAATCTATCTACTCTTTTTGAGGAAAAAAAAACAGGATGGAAGAACTAGGTACTTTTTAAAAGTTCTTATGTTTMAAACAAGCTTCATGCCCAACATTATGTTTAATCTTCAAGAGACAAAATGGAGCCATATACTCTCTAGATAAAATGTTTAAGTCACTTCGGGTCTGTTTACATTAACTGAAATCAACTGAATTGAATTGAATATTTTATGAGAGAGAAAGAAAAATTGGGTTAAGAACTAAACTGAACTGAAAATAAGCTAATGTAAACAGGTCCTTTATTTAATTCCTGTCAAACGAGTTTGGGCTGCGCTCGTCACGGGAAGTGCACGTCCACATTACATTAATACTTTATTTGTACTACTACATACTCCACTTGTTCTATTGAACTAAATTCTGAAATTTGTGTTAACAAAATGAACTAAGTTGAACAATATTGTTTCATAAAATTGAATTTGATCGAGTCAAATTAATTTGAATTGAACTCGGTTGAAATTATTCAAACTAAACATTCGGTCTAATTGATTGAGTTTGAATTTCAACCTATAATCCCTTAACTATAAGAAAAGCCAACACATATAAAGTTTTGTAAAAAACAATTTAAGTTTTCTCAACACCTTAAACATTAAGAGACCCACATATTTGTTAATTTTACTAGCTAACACATGTTTGTCATAATTCTCAACACCTTAAACATTAAGAGACCCACATATTTGTTAATTTTACTAGCTAACACATGTTTGTCATAATTAATTAAGCTCTAAAACAAGAAAAGGCTTATAATCCGTACATATGATTACTAATCAAATAATAATTCTAGTGATCAATTTCATCCAACCCATTTTATAGTTCATTAAGCTCATAATAATTCAACTCAATTATTAAATACTCACAACCTTAAAATGGCAGTCTAATTCACATGTTCAAACCCACAAACAATAATGAAGATTGAGATWGTAATTTAARTGATGATACAACAACAATATCTTTATGATATGGTTGTTGAGTTCATGTCATATGTGATTTGTTGGGAAACCCTATTTAACTACACAACACTAAAGGCTTTAAAGATTGGGAAGAAAACAAATATTTCCAAGTTGAGAACACAATAATAACATATATCCGGATTATAATTTTGTCTTGAGTATACTCTCATTCAATGGCATCACATGCTTTTTGTTGGCAACTTGAAGTAAACTTTTTATATATTAATAGTATATGGTAAATAATACTCTATTCGTCTTTAATTATGAGTTACGTTATGACTTGTAGCACTGTTCATTTGCTAACTTTTCATTTGCTAACTTTGACTATCTTTAGTTTTATATATATAAGAAAAAACATAGTCATGATTGATATTGTTTGATTAGTCTCAATTTGTACTTTTCAAATATATAATTATTATGAATTTTTTCATATATGTAATTTGAGATATTAGTGTTTGAAGTTGTGTCTCGAAAATTATAAAAAAAACAAACAAATGTAACAGATAAAAAAAGACAGAGAGGTAGTAGAAGTAGATGAAATTATATTTCATATATTTGTATAGTAAATAGTGGTATAAATGTATGCCATTAATGGGAGTTTCCTATGATGAAGAAAGAAGTGGGCTTGGGAAAGTAGTTGACCCCAACAGCATGCGAGGGTTAAGCTTGGGAAAGTATATGCAAGTATGTATAATGTATGTGATATTTGAGGAAATTTTGTGAAGTGTGAAAAGGGGAAGTGTTGCTTGTGAGTTGTGAACATGCAGGTGACGTGCGCGTGCATATAAATATGCTATGGTCCAGCTTATACCATGGTCCCTGCTGCCAAATTGCAAAGCTTAAATTAAGCCTAACTTATGCCTATTGTTTTTTGGAATCTTGCTTTCTTCATATCATCTCTTGGAAACTAATATTCGATGCCACGATTATTTGTATATGGTTAATGATTTTCCGATTAATATTAAGTTAAAGGGAGAATCATGTATGTACACGACAATTCTTACCGTGAATGTCTTCTCGACTAATGTAACTAATATTGGAGAAGAGATATAAATAAAGAGAGAACCACATGTATGGTAAGGTATTCTATAAGTTATGATGTTAATTTTTGGCCCCTATATGTAAGTATGTATAAGCTAAGATGTTACAACTACAAGATTTTGAATTATCATTCAATTCATCTTCATTATTTAATTTGGATGTTGTTAGCTACTAATTGAAGAGCTCTATCTCTATGCCATAGTTGTATTTTGTATACTCTGGCATTTATATTACCTAGAATAAATGTATATTAACTAATATTATTGTCTAATCAATTAGCTCGATTAGCTAACAGAAAAGTCAAACCTTGAGTTTGTATATGACAATTGAAAAGTCAAATCAAGTTTGAAATAAGCTTTAATTATACAAGTAATTAGCTCGTTCTGATCAATTATACTAGGTAATAGTTATTAGACTATCCTAAGTATACTTATTAGCGGAGATTTAAATTAATAGTTAGTTACATTGTTTACATAATACTATCTTACCATTTCAATTATACATTTCAAATATCAAAACTCGATCGAAGTTGATTGACTTTGACAATTGACCTACGTACGTACATTTAAAAAACACGCTCACGGTTATGAAGTTATGTGATCGAGTGATGAGTACTTCATATATTGGTTACAAGTCCTTACAAATAACACTAGGTAATTCCGATCTCCGGCCATCCGGTATCTAATTAATCTAAATACATAGTACTTAATAATAATATACATATAATTCAGAGTGTTTTTTTTATGCAAAAGCCGGATCAAGTTACATAAAAACAGCTAAGGGGAGATACAAAGTTTCTCCTTAAGGTACAAGTCAACCACCTCAGGGGGTGGGACATCAAAAGCAACAACATTTGCATCTAAAGCAAAGGAGGCATTCACTCTACAACATTTAGCCAAAGCATCAGCTAGATCATTGTTTCCCCGATGAATGTGACAGAGTTTCAGCCCCGGAGCACTCCACAACAGGTCCCTGCAAGGAACAACCAAATTATCCAAAGCATCGTGAACGAGTACAGGCACAGTCAAACGATGGATGGCTTCCAAACAATCAGAAACAAGCAACATATCAGGCCACCCATGATGAACCACGAGGCTTAAAGCCTCCCAAATAGCCCAAAGTTCCGCAGTCAGAGCAGAAACAAGTTTCCTCCTCCCACCAAAGCCAAGCACCCAACCACCTGAGCTATCCCTCAAAACCCCAGCAATCCCAGAGGGCACAGAAACAGAAATAAAAGAAGCATCCGTGGTGAAGACCATGGAGTGCCCCCAGACAATCCTATGAGTAGGAGGTGACATAGCACAAGGAGCATTCGGTCCCCCTAAGGTGAGGAACTCCCAACTAGATCTTTCACTCTCCCGTAGGACCACGGCACACGGCTTCGGAGCGTGCCTAAAGACAAGAGAGTTTTCTTCTAAGCCACATATGCCAAAGAGTGAAAGCAAAGAAGACTTTCCAAGGAATTTTTGTAGAAGAAGAGGCAGGGTGTTTCAAGTTTGTTGARAGCCAATCCTGAAGAGAAGTAGCTGGAAGGGTATCCACATGAAGGGATGTCCAGATCTCCGAGGCAGTTGGGCATTCCCGCAGTAGATGGTTGACATCCTCTATTGCCGTGGAGCAATGAGGGCATAATGGGGAAGGGATGATATTTCTCGTTGCCAACGACAAGTTGTGTGGCAACCTATCCAACAACACTTGCCAGAGGAAGAACTTCAACTTTGGAGGTAAACGAAGCCGCCAAATCCAATGAAACTCCCACTTTCGAGTATTATCTTGGAACAAGCTGATAGCCGCCTTAAAATCAAATTTGTTCATCCAAGAGAGTGAAGAGAAGAGATAGTCAGGATGACCAGAAATCAAGAAGCTCGGTGTATGCTGTAGGAGACACGGGGGCTAGGGAAAAGACAGGCAAGCTGGATCAAACACACCCCTAGGGAAAGCCTCCCCCACAGTAAGTTGGTCTTCCCCCCTCTGCAAAGGACCCTCAATAGAACCCCTCATGGACTCACCACCCCACCACTTGTCAAACCAGAAACTCGTAGAGGTCCCATCTCCAATTCCATGTCTCAGATTACCCAAGAACGTGTCCCAGACCCCTCCCATGGCTCTCCAGATGTGAGAACCATTTGAGAACGAGCAGAGTCCATGACGCCCCACATACTTTGCTTTTTGGACCTGCACGGCCAGATTATCCCCTTTTTCAAGCCACTTCCACCACAACTTCAAGGTATAGGCCTTGTTCAGCTGCCTACAACACCTAATGCCTAACCCCCCCTCCTCTTTTGCCTTCGCCATCCCATGCCAACTTACCAAGTGAACACCCCTCTGCTCCGTTCCTTTCCCCCATATGAATTTTGCCATCAAAGCATTCATTTGGTCCAAACATTTGGAGGGGAGCTTCAAACACTGCATGTAATAATTTGGGATGGAATTCAGAACTGCCTGCACCAGAACCAACCTGCATGCTCTGGACAAACTATTGCTCTTCCAGTTTGCTAGCTTGTCTTTCATCTTCTGGAGAATGAAGGAAGTATCCTTGAGAGTAGGTCTCGTCGTCAACAGAGGAAACCCTAGATAAGGACTAAGAGTGGAAGATTCTTTAATCCCCATGGTAGAGCAGAAGAGATCCCGGACATCACGAGGAGTATTCTGGGAAAACAAGAAAGAACTCTTCTCCATGCTTATGGTCTGCTCCGAAATACTGCAGAAGTAATCAAGAATGCTTTGGATAGAAGAAAGGGTCTTCGTGGAGGCACGACCAAACAATAAAATGTCGTCCGCAAAAAGCAGATGCAAAATTGGGAGCCTGGCTCTGCCCAAAAGGATTGGCTCCCAAAGCTCATTCTGGCAAGCATGATGGATGAGCTGAGAAAGAATCTCCAAGCAGATAATAAAGAGGTAAGGGGAGAGGGGGTCCCCCTGCCTAAGACCCCTGGAAGGATAGAAAGTATCAGTTTTCTGCCCATTGACCAGAACGGAGGAAGAGATAGTGGAAACACAGCTCATGAAGAGGGAAACCGTATCTGAGTCGAGACCGTAGTGGAGAAGACAACCCCTTAGAAAACCCCATTTAAGCTTGTCATAAGCTTTCTCCAAGTCGAGTTTGAGAGCAAAGTAACCATGGGAATCCGTCTTCCGTTTGAAAGAATGAAGAATTTCTGTGGCTATGATAACATTAGTCTCTGTCCCTCTGCCCGGCAAGAAGCTGTTCTGATTTGGTGAGAGCCGACTGGATAAAGACTCCCTCAATCGGTTGGCCAAGATCTTAGCCACCACCTTATAGGAAATGTTGCAGAGACTGATAGGATGAAAAGCTTTGATCGTTTCTGGACAGTCAACCTTAGGAATCAAGGTAATCAAAGTCTCATTTAACTCCTCTGGAACCCTTTGTGAAATAAAAACATCTTGCACCAGTTGGCAGAACTCCCGTTGAATTACATCCCAGAACTTCTTGTAGAAAAAAGTATGGAAACCATCCGGACCTGGGGCCTTGAAAGAGCCCATCTGGAATACAGTTTGTCTAATCTCAGTCAAAGAAGGAACAGAAACCAGGTTCAGAACGCTAGTAGGAGCAGAGAAAGGAGGCTTGTCAACATCCCAATCAACTTGCATATGGGAGGTGGTGAAGAGATTCTGAAAATGAAGTCGAATGTGAGACCGAATGTCCTGGTCCTCATACAGTTCTTCCCCAACTTCAGTCTTCAAGGAAAGAATACGATTCCGGTGTGTCCTCATGGTAACATCTTTGTGGAAGAAAGATGTGTTTCTCTCGCCCTCCACTAACCAATCCACCCGAGACCTCATCATCCAAAGTAGTTCTTCCTCCCCTAAAATAGTATTCAGTTCAGTGAGGAGAGCGTCCTCCAATAACAACAAGGAGTGCTGGGAAGGAGAAGAACCCAAGGCTTTCTGGATACCATCAATTCGCGCAATCACTCTAGCCTTTCGCCTCCAGAGATTACCAAACACCTCTTTATTCCACTTAGAGCAAGAAACCCCAAAGGCTTTGAGCTTTGCATGAAAAGGAGAGTTATGAGAGAGCCAGAAATCATGAGTGTGCTTTTCGAAAGAGGGATCAAAACACCACATTGACTCAATACGAAACACACTCTTTGAATATAGGTTTGAACTCCATTAATGTAGGTTTGCTTTGTTAGAACAATAAGAGGGTAGTAACGGATAATCACTCCAAGGCACGGAGAATACGCTTTCKTTTTAGTTTAATTTCGCCCCTCTAGGATCACTGGGTTACCACGAAATAACTAATGAGATACAATGGAGAGAACAACTTACTTTGTTGATCTACAAAGCAAGTTAAGAAAAGAAACTTTGTGTTTGAATTTGTAAGAACACTCTCTGAAAAGTTTGCAAGAAGTTTCAAAGAGAAAGCAAGTAATCAACAAGAGAAAACTTAAGAATATTTCAGTGTGTCTAGCAAATGAATCAAGCCTTGCCTTTTATAGGCACTTAGGAGTACTCCCAACAGCCATATTATGGAGTGTAACCCCCATAATCAATGTCTGTCTCTTATACACATCTAGATGTGTATAAGAGACAGTTATTAGACTATCCTAAGTATACTTATTAGCGGAGATTTAAATTAATACGGAGTAGTTAGTTACATTGTTTACATAATACTATCTTACCATTTCAATTATACATTTCAAATATCAAAACTCGATCGAAGTTGATTGACTTTGACAATTGACCTACGTACGTACATTTAAAAAACACGCTCACGGTTATGTAGTTATGTGACCGAGTGATGAGTACTTCATATATTGGTTACAAGTCCTTACAAATAACACTAGGTAATTCCGATCTCCGGCCATCCGGTATCTAATTAATCTAAATACGTAATAATAATAACATACATATAATTCAGAGTGTTTGAACTCCATTAATGTAGGTTTGCTTTTCTCAACCAAGAAATCGAATAGTTAGTTTCGATCGCTGTAGTTTTAGTCGTACAGTTCTAACTAATGATCAGACTCCAATGATGGAAGAAACAAACAAAAAACAAAAAAAAATCATATACTGTACAACTCAAATAATAATATACTCCTTATCGTATCATGTATGTAACAACCCTAGCAATCAGTTTTGGCTTATCTGATCTACATMTGTGCAAAACAACAGATGCTATTTTGCTGTCAAATTTATGAGGAATAATAACATATCTTCTGCAATTTGTCATGCACATCTATGCTTCTCCTTCGGTCACCCAAGTTTCAAATAGTGTTAATCTAGGGTAGTAATTTCCGSACTCTATTTATTTTTTCGCTCTCATACACAAGAATAGCAACCACGTCAAATTATCTATGTGAAAGAGAGATGAGTATGAATTAAAAATACAAATTAAATACTATCTTTGTTTCAAATTAATGCAATGATTAGACACATTTTCTTCATATTTTATGTCAAATCGTTGCAATTAATTTAAAACAGAGATAATATTCTTTTGTGAAAACATGTATGAAAGGCATACTATTAATTAAAGCATCCCAAAACATGCAATAATAAAACAACCACTGCATTATGCCATTATCATAATTTGCATTTGAGTATGTTTTGAGGCCTACATCATATTATTGCTAATATTGTGCATTTGTGCTAGGAACCTTTTAAGTGCTTTGTTTAAAGGTTTTTTGAGGGGATCTTGTATTCTTGTGCTCGGAAACTAATTAAAATTATGGTGCTTTGCTTTGATTGTTCTTATTATAAGTGCTTTACTTAAAGTTGATTGGCTATTTTATCTGTAATCATTATCCGGTTTATTTGACTATTTTTCTTTAATTATTTGTACGTGAAAGAGAGGTTTTGYAAAAAAAATAATASTAGACCTTATTCATTTGGACGTTATTTCTTTTGAGTTTTACATATTAAAGTTTTATTAGTCACTTTTTAGATCCAAATTAACAGAATTATTCGCATTTTTTAAAAATGTGCATGTTTAGAAGATTTTAAAATATGAAAATTAATATGAGAGCGAAGAATGAGRAGTGAAAGCCCTAAGGTATAAATAAATGTATAATACGCATGCTGGGAGTAATGATCTTGTATGCGCAACTAATAATGAAGTGGATGCCAGGGTTGAAACTGTAGTAACAGTGCCAAATTGTGAATTGTAACTTTAGAAGGAACATGCAACTTACATTATAGAACTAGCTACCACCTACATGTAAAGTCATTCACAATAGGGTAGTTATAGACTACTTCTAGGCTAGCCTTACTTTTTATTAATTGAGGGTGTTATTAATTTATCATACTCGCAAATTTAAGACAACAATTAATACATGGATAAATATAATAAGCACTTGAAAGTTGAAAACTATGAAAGGGTAACCTAACTAGAGGAGCCATCATTACAATAACAATCAATTCAACCTAAAGATACATTAAAGAACATAGCAATGTTCATATACACTTCCACCATTATTTATGTTATAATTATACTTCATGATCAATTCACTACATAGGTGGTGGATCAACTTGCATTGTCAACATAATGACTAAGACTCCCTAGGAGTATCTTTTAATTTTATGCTGTTTTGGTAGACAGAATTTACTCTCTCCGTTACACATTACTTGCGACACTTTTTAAATAAATAATTGAAAATTTTCAAATGTTTTTTTCAAAATTATTTTTTATCTAATGAAACTATCTAGAGTGGATTAAATTAATCAACCTTTTTTTCCCTACTCATTTGGAATCTAGACACTATTCGTTAGATGTGAAAATCTTCGATTGATTCTCAATACATAAGTCAATAAGACATGTGAAACTATTTGTTAGATGTGAAAATCATAGCCGTGGGTTGAATCTCTTTAGCCCTAATTTTAGTCGTTTGACAAATATGGCTACGTTCTTTTCAACTTCTTTTCAATACTTATTAATAATATAAGTTTAGATAAGTAGAAATAAGTATACTTACTCCGTATTACTTTTTGCTCTCATAAAATAAGTATCAATAAGCTAAGTTGAGATAAATATAAATAAATTGAAAACAACGTATCATGTGCACGCAGTTTGTGTCAATTCACTTAATGGTAAAATCCTTGACCGAAACCTGTTACTTTTGAATTAGTTTGGGTTATAGACTTATAATCTCATGTAATGTCATTTTAGAGATCGAGATGATCCACACAAAATATTTACGGAGTACTTATAATAAACGAATGATTTTGGCACTCCATTTTATAATTTATGCACTCCATTTTATTACTATTTACGTAAGAGGAAATGACGTGTGTAAATGAAAAAATAGAGCGCGAAAATCGGTTCTAACATCTTGTATGGGTATGTGTAGCCTTTCTCCACTCTTAGGCTCTTAGGCTCTTAGGCTGATTTATGCTGCTGACGTTTGTGATTATGAATATTGTATGTGATACAGGCTAGAGAAAGAAATGAAAGGCGTTGACTTAAGACTCAAGTGCAATTGGTAGTAGTAAGCTACTAAATACTAATCRAGACAAAATTAAAGTACTTGGTTAAGTTTGACCGGCCAGCACATGTGGTGTAGATACTTACAGTATTAAAATCAAGTGTCGTAGTGCAGTTATGAACTTATGATCCTATGAATATGTTGAGCTAAAACACATTAAATACATTATTAAATACTTTGATTATGATATAGTATATCAGACGATGAACCATTTGCCAAATAATTTATGATGCAGTAGTATTGCAGTGTGATAGCTAGCTAGCTCAGCTAGTAGGGACTAGGGACTAGATTATTGATTATTGCAGTGAAGCAAAATTATGATTAAGTATAACACTGAGAAGCTTAGCTGTACTGCGGCGCTTTTAATTGTACCTGCTGTAATATACTAGCTAGTACTCCGTAGTATTAACTATTAAGTATTATGCTCAGTTCGTGCTTTACCTTGAGACCTGTTACTTACATTTAATGGGTTTTTCGAGCTTCTGCACTTCTCCTATCTGCATCACGTATACAATACCACAATGTACTCGATCTCTATACTATTACATGTCTACATGGGGAAGATATATACGGCACTCGGATTATTATACAATTATGCTCTTAGAAAAGGGTTGACAATAATGCATATGTTCAAACTTGAGTAATTTCGAGTTTGTTTATGTCAATGGAAAATAACCTAGCTAAATTAAACCGACTTTGATAAGTTTGGTAGCTCCTTAGATTTGAGTTTGGCTTCAAACTTTGATAAGTCGAGTTAAGTTATGTGAAATTTGGTTTGAAAAACTCGTGACGAGCTTGATTGCTTGTTTTTTTAAAACTTAGATAATGATATACAACTAGTTTGTACTCTGTATATATATAGAAATTATTATCTTACCAATTAGTCTATTACATAGTACTGAGGGTAGGTTAACAAAGTTATAAAAAAATCCATTTGATCAACGTAATGTAACCTGAAAACAACAAATTGCGGTTTGGTTTGGTTTAAAAAAATTATAAACCAAACCAAACCGCAAAATTGCGGTTTGGGAAAAACAAAACCCTAACCGCACTTTTCAGACCGCAAACCAAACCAAACCGTCAAATTGCGGATTGGTGCGGTCCAGACCGCACTTTGCTCAACCCTAACCGGACCAGACCGAAAGACCGGCTCCCCTAATTTCTTTGGACTTGGACTTGGACCTGGACCGAAATCGACGGAACCTTTGCTCACCCTAGTGGTGCCCCATTTTACCAAAATAATTCATAAGGCAAAATGACAATTTTGTTGAGTTTTTTGAGTTAAATGATAGGGTTGGAAGATGGAATTTTATGAATAAATTTGGGTATCAAATGGAACACATGAAAAAATACAAATTGAATGACATTTTTCGTAATTTTAAGACCAAAAATCTCAATGAAATTACCACTTTGTCTCCCTTATGAATTACTTTGCTAAAATAGGACACCACATGAAATTTGAAAAAGTTCATGGCACAATGTGAAATATCATAAATTTCAATGGTACCCCATGAAAATTCCTAAAGTTCAAATAAGTACATCCTATAATGATAATTTATGGAAGGAGAATGCTAAAAAAAAGTCCGTTTTTACTGAATCAAAGAACTTCCCTTATTACCTTTGCCCCCACAAACATACCCACCACCACCAAGCCACCTCGTAGCCACGGGACCACCAAACCACGACATCCACGACAGCCTGCCTTAGCTTATAGCCACAACCACCGCCAACCACGGCAGCTTGCCTTTGTCGCTTGAAAATGGKGGTCCAACCCAAGGTAGCCAGACTTGGGTCAGGCGCAACTGCCTTGGGTTAGGCCGCCATTTTCAAGCGACAAAGGTGTTGGACTTTGATTTTATACAAAAAAAAATACTTGGGGCCTGAGCATGGTGCCACAACCATGGTTGCCACGCCTGGGTTAGGCGCAACCACAAATTGTTATTCAAAAGATAAAAAAACAGAGTTAGTTTGATTCTTGTTCATACTTAGGCGCCATACGTTGGGTGGTTGCTGGTGGTAGGGTGGTGGTAGTCGACCTTCGGTGGTAGTTGCTGGTTGCTACTGGTGTTGGGTGAGGTGTGAAGGGTGATGTTGGGTGGTTAGGGAGGGGGAGAAATAAAAGGACATATTGGAAAGCAAGTTTACATGAAATGTGAATTTTGATTTCAGTAATTTGATTTCAGTAAAAGCAGTTAACATTTATGGAAAGACGAAAAGGTTATATGTGTGATTTGAGTGTGACCACCGACCTGAAGGTCCATGCTACGAGCACATGGTTAGTGGAATATAATTTATGTTAAAGGTGATCAAGCATAAAGTTTAATCTTGATATATACATTACTCAAATTGACCGATTTATATAATGCTATACCTATGAATTTGACATCATTCTCTTATGCGTTGGAATTGAAGGAGATTGGAGTCACTTGATAAGATTGATTATGATTTGAACATAACATGTTGATTAGTCTAGTCCACTATCTCACCGACATTAGTATTAGCTACTATCATCATGAGTAATCTAGTCCATGATGAATTTGAGAAATTGATTACATAGAGCTCACTTGGATTAACCCTAACCAAAAGCTATACATATCATATTATATTACATTAGTCTAGTGTGGAAGCTGAGTATAGAGGGATGGTTAATGTCGTATCTATGTTTTGTGGGTAATGAAATTTACTTTTAGATTGGCCTTCATTGCCCAATCAATAAGGCCACTCTTGTCTATTGTGATAATGTTTCACATCAGCGCACAAATCATYCCGAGATGAAAATTTACTTTGAAGGGTAAATATAGTGAATCGTGTGTTTTTCATGTTCCGTCTCGTTATAAGGTTATTGACATCTTTACCAAAATTGTTACGCATGACTAATAAATAAACTCCTTTTTATGTTTTTAAAAGACATGGTGTGATGATTTTTTACCTAAACATAAAACCGTTATGTAAATATGAAGAAAAAATATATAATATGCATATGATTATAGTTATGTATGCAACGAATTAAAAATTGCAGTCTCGTCAAAAAAAAAAAAATTAAAAATTGCAGTATAACACAAGTAATACTCCTCAATCTATATCAAAAACTACTTAAATGAACTGGAGGCTTGAAAAACTTAAACTTAGGCCCAAAATATACATTTTTACCTAAACAAGCCCAACCTACTACTTCAGTGTGAGCCCACTGATACTTTAACAATATCAGGAGTCCAACATTAGAAAGATGAACAAGTATTTATTTTATTTTTGGATTTTTTGTACTTTTCCACCTTTTGTTTTTTTTTTAAACTCGCATCTTTTGTTCACCTAAACCTCTAAAACTCCCACCTCTTAACCTTTGTGTTAATATTTTCTGTTTAAAAGAGGGCTATTTTCGTCATTCTCTTTAATTCCCTTGGTTACCTTCTTCTTCTCCCTCAACTAAACCACGACACTATTCACCTCAACCCATCTCCTTGTRCCTCTTCAATTCTCTWTATCAATCCAAACAAAAACACTAATTTTAGAAATTCCACATTCAAAAACCCTAACTTATTTCATTTCTATTTCAAATCAATCTTCAATTCTTGGCTCACAATGCAAAAATTTCACCAATCACATTTCCCAAATTTCTCTAAAAAGAACTCATCAATGGAGTTTATGTTATCATCAATGGAAATGGGAAATCAAGAAATTTAGAATTTTCAACTTAGAGTGATGCGTTTTGGAGGAAGAAAGTGATTAATGGCAAATTAACAGGTGATTTCGGTACCTTCTCAATTGAAGATGGCTATGTGAATGAATTGGAGAAGGAGGTGAATTCTTCAATCTTTGACTTAAAATTACTGATTTGATGAGATCGAAAATTGAAGCCTTGTTGTTCATCTTCGACTTTTCCAATTCAATTTTCCCATTTTTGTTGCCTTCTCCTATTCTTGTTCATAACCAGGTAATAATTATTCATTACCTCCCTTATTATTCATGATCAGGTTTTGGGCTGATTTAAGGGTGTTAAATAATAGTTGTTTTGAGCTATTTTAGGGAGTGGTTTATGGTGGAGAAAGGAATTACAGAAAAGGAAAATGGTTGAATGAATTCAAGAGTGATTAGTGAAGGAAGAAGGAGATGAAGTGAAGGAAGTGACTTGTACTGGTTGTGAAGAATGGAGGAGATGAAGCAAGTAAAGAAAGAAATAGTAGGGAAATCACAAATATAAACCTCAACTTAACAGAAAAATTAACGGAGTTCGTGATAGGTGGGAGTTTTAGAGGTTTAGGTAAACAAAAGGTGGGAGTTTTAAAAAAACAAAAAAACAAAAGGTGGGAATTTTAGAAATTTGGTAAACAAAAGGTGGGAAAGTACAAAAAATCCTTTATTTTTTTTAGGAAAAACGATCTTGGAATTTGATTAATGAATATCTAATTCCGCCGAGGCAATAATACCTCGAGGAAAAGAGTTTAGGAATGCATGTTCTAAAAATTCCACCGCGCCATTGTTTTTTTTTTTTTGGGGTCAACAAGAGGGCCAAGCCTAGAAATTAAAAATAGGGAAATTCTAAGCTATACCCATGAGGTTTGACACTTTCTAAGCTGTCTCCAGGCTTTTTAAAAGTTCTAAACTGTAAACATGAACTGTTCTCATTTTATCAGCTATACCCCTCCCTAATCCCTTCGTTAACTTTCCGTTAAAAAATTGTTAACTTTAAATAAATAAATTAAAGAAAATAAAAAAACATAAATACTCTCTCTTCCTCCACCACAACCCACCACCAATCCTCACCAAAACCCATGACCCCTCCCTCTCTCACAACCACCACAGGCCCACAGCCCAACCAGCCTAGTCACGATCGAACCCCTCCCTAATACCCCTCCTAAATCTCCCATAACCACCACATCTACACTACCACCACCACTGTGCTCCATTACCACCACCCTCACTCGCACCACACTCACAGCCTGGTGGAGGAAACCTGCGTATATACGCAGGATTATTCTCCGCGTATTTTTTGATTTCCTTCGATTTTATTTTCCATAATACGTGATTTTCCTTGATTCGTCTTGATTCGACGCACCTAGACACCCTTGCTCTCCAAGCAAGGAGTTCTAGAGTGTTCTAGAAGGTTCCACGTATTTTCGGGGTATTTTTTGTGTATTTTGTATTTTTTTTTTTGTATTTTCTGCGTATAAAAACTTATAAAAATCATAGAAAAATAAAGAAAAATCAGAAAAATAATCTAAAAATACTGGTGAGCTCAGAAAAATGTGAAGAGATCACCAATATAAATTATTTTAAAAAATCCTAAAAATAGAAAATAATTAAGAAAATATTTTTGCCCCCTTTATTTGTCCTTTGCTCAATAGTTCCGAGTATGACCTTACGTATTTTCAACTTTTGTGAGTTCAAAGCATCTTTTCTAAGTTGAAACAATCGTGAGACGCGGTATGTTTCATCACTGATTACTCATTTGGGGAGACACATTTAGGTGTCTACACGAACACTATCATTTTTACAGCCTGTTGGATTCCCTTATTAGCTAACAAAACAACTATTTTATTCCCCTGTCTATAGCAGTGTTCAAACCGAACTGTCCAGTCTTCCATATAGTGATCAACTCATGACATCTTTTCAGAAGATGGTGGCATTCTCCTCCACCATAAAAGCCAGTAGTAAGCATTTGTATGCAAGCACTATTATCCATTTTAACGACTAGATGTTCAATGCCCATTTCCCTTACTAGTTCAATACCACAAGTGACAGCTTTCATCTCAGCTCGAAAGGAGGAACAAATACCATAATTTGCACTATAAGCTCGAAAGGAGGAACAAATACCATAATTCCACCGCACCATTGTACGGAGTACAATAAGTTATCTCATTCTTACCTCTCTTAAACTTTGCACAATTTACTAAATTATGCCTTTAAAATCTCCAAGGTTCCATGCGTGTTCAAAGACATAAAATAGTTATCATAATGATTGAAAAATATTTATCAACAATATTAATATGAAGTACTTCGTATATATAAGTTGTTAAAATCTAACTTTATTGTTAAATATTAAATAGTTGACACGAATTGAAAATATTATCGTTGAATAATAATATTAGACATTTTGTTTATCCATAAAAAAATAAGGGACAAATGAATTTATTAAAAATATCGTTAAACAATAAAACTAATACTTCGTAACTGCGCCAGTGGGTTTCCTACTGCCGGTCCCAAGCCCGGATAAAGCAGGAGGGTTGTGGCTTCGCCAAGTGACAGCCAGCAAAAAAATTTGTCACATCTTATGACATGAACCAAAATGATAATTTCGTTGGGGCGTTCCCTACTCAGCGACCGCTGCACTTCTCAGACCCGAGTGTAGTGATAAATCTGCAAAGGGTTGCTAGGTCGTCGCCCCGAAGCGACGCGCCACATGCGCCGAGTGTGGTGTCAAATGAGCAAGGGCTGGCAATTGGGGGTTCCCTACTCAGCGACGCGCATGCACTTCCTAGACCCGGGTGTAGTGATAAATATGCAAGGGTTGCTAGGTCGTCGCCCCGAAGCGACGCCGCCACATCGTCCGATGTGTGTCAAATGAGCAAGAAGGAGAGGGTGAGAGAAGAGGAGAAGGAAGGTTTTACAGGTTTGCGAGTTGGCGCTTGGAATGTGGGGTCCTTAACTGAAAGTCGGCGGAACGTCGGAGGTGATGAAGAGAAGACGCTTAAACATCTTATGCATCCAAGAGGTGATGTGGACTAGAGAAGGAGCTCGACGCTTGCTCATGGGTATAAGGTTTTTATGCGGTCAGGACAAGGTTCCTAGAGACCGAGTTAAGAATGGAGTCGGCGTGATCTTGGATGACGTGTTGCACAAGAGGTAATCGAGACCTACTGGAGAGTGATAGGTTGATCAGTGTAAAGTTGCTTGTTGGTAAAGAGATTGTTAATGTTATTAGTGCCTATGCGCCTCAAGTTGGTCTAGGTCGGAGGAGAACGACAATTTTGGGGGACTTTGAGAGGTGGTACAAGGTGTCCACACACAGAAAATTATACATTGGTGGCGATCTGAATGGGCATGTTGGGTAAAGCGTGATGGCTTGAGAGTGTCCATGGAGTTTTGGGTATTGGGCAACGAGATGCCCACGGAAGGCCATTTTGGATTTTGCTCAATCTTATGATTTATTTTGGCTAATACTTGATTTAAGAAGCGCAATTCTCACTTGATAACTTTTCGGAGTGGTGCAAATGCAACTCAGATAGACTTTCTGCTAACAAGGAGGGCGGATAGACACAGTTGCATAGACTGCAAGGTTATCCCTGGAGAGAGTATTGTTACCCAACACAGCTTTTAGTGATGACTATCCGATTGAAAGAGTGTGAAAAAGAAGCGTAGCCAAGGGGGCAAGGATAAGAGTGGTGGACCTTAAAGGAGCAAATGCTAAAGTTTCACCGAAAAAGTGATCCACGAGGCTAATTGGGATGGAGAGGTAGATCCAGATGCATTCTTGGTCAAAAATGAAGAGCTGTTTTCTAAGAGTGGCCAAAGAGGTCTTAGGGAATCAAGGGGAAGAACTATGGTACATAGGGATACTTCTTGGTGGAATGAAGAGGTGAAAGCGGCAATCAAACACAAAGAGAAATGTTTCAGCCTTGGGAAAAGCAGGACCGATGAAACCTTTGCAGCGTATAAAGACGCTAAAGGTAAAGCAAAGGTAGCTGTGCGGCAGCTAAAGAAAGCTTACGAAGAGGTATATGCAAGCTAGACTCCAAAGAAGGAGAAAAGGGTTTATAGAATGGCAAAGCGGAAGACAAGAGGCTAGAAAGGCTATTGGCATGGTCAAGTGTGTCAAAAATAAGAACCACAAGGTTTTGGTTCAAGTGAGGACATCAAAGAAAGGTGGATGGAGTATTTCGATGATTTAATGGAAGTCAAGGGGCCGTTACAGGGATATGTCTGTGAGTAAGGAGGAAATCAATGTGGGGTTGTTCGACAGGTCAAAGAGTAGAGGTAGAGGTTGCATTGAAGAAGATTGAAACGAAGAAAGCAGTGGGGCCTGATGGTATACCGATTGAGGTGTGGCGGGTGTCTAGGTAAGGTTGGTATTGATTGGTTAACGGATGTTGTTTAACAAGATATGGAAGACTTCGAGGATCCTCAAGATTGGCGAAAGAGCACCTTGGTCCAATTTATAGAACAAGGAGATGCTCAGGATTGCGGCAACTACCGAGGAATAAAGCTTATAAGTCACACTATGAAGTTGTGGGAACGGTAATAGAACAACGGTTAAGGGCATGCACTAGCATATTCGAAAACCAGTTTGGTTTTATGCCTGGGCGATCCACATAGAAGCAATTCATTTGTTAAGACAAATGATAGAGTTTTACAGGGAGGAAAGGACCTCCTCATATGTCTTTATCGATCTAGAAAAGGCTTATGACAAAGTACAAGAGATGTACTTTGTGGGGAATGTTGAAAAGATTCCCCGGAGGTACATTGACTTAGTTGAAGACATGTATCGGGGTGTCACAATGTTAGGACTTGTGATGATTGACAAGGACTTCCCTATAACGATTGGTTTGCATCAAGTTGCATTGAGCTTCTTTTTGCATTGTTATAGATGAAGTGACAAGGCAATCCAAGAGAGGTACCATTGGTATGTTATTTGCGGATGATATTGTATTGGTGGATGAAACTAGAACTGGGGTTAAGTCCAAGTTGGAGCATGGAGGACACAGGTTAGAATCTCGAGGATTAGCTAAGTCGGGAGTAAGACTGTAGTATTTGGAATGTCGATTTGGGTCTCAAGTGGGGCATGGAGCCTTAGTTGGTGAGGCTTGAGACGGAAGACTGTGCTATAAGTGATTGCTTTAAGTTCTTGTGGTCAGTCATCCAAAGAATGGGATATTGCCAAGATGTGGTGGCATAGGATTAAGTCAGGTGGGTTAAATGGAGAGCCGCTACAGGAGTGTTATGCGATCGAAGCATCCCTTTAAAGCTGAAGGGAAATTTTTACAGGACTGCTATAGACCAGTTTTGCTTTATGGTACGGAATGTTGGGCCTCCAAGAAAGAGCATGTTAAAAGGTTGGGTCACCGAGATGAGGATGTTAAGGATGGATTGCGGGAACACTCTACGAGATCGAATAAGAAATGAAGTTATCCGCAGAAAGTTGGTGTTGCAGATATTGCAGCAAGTTAAGGGAAAAACCGCTTGCTTGGTTTGGGCATGTTAAGACGGAGACCTCAGGGCGGCACCGTGCGAAGAGTGGAAAAAGTGGGACACGGATCTTAACGAGGTAGAGGAGAACAAAATGACTTGGTGGGAAGGAGTTAGGAAGATCTGAAACAGTTGGATTTGCAAGAAGAGTGAGGCTCTCGATCGGGAGGGAGTGGGAGGAAATTTATGTGGATGACCTCCGGTGTAATAATCACATTTGGTTCATGTTAGCCGACCCCACATATGGGATTAAGGCTATGATTGATTGATTGATTGATTGAATAAAACTAATACTTCGTCTAGATTAGTGCTTAAAATCTACTCTGAAAATATAAAAAAAATAAAATAGGGGCTAAAAACTAAAAAAAACAATTAATGAAATCATTAAAGAAACTAGAGCGCTTTCCCTCAATAATGTTATAATTTTTTCAAATTCCTTAATATTGCTACAAGCTTCTTAATTCCCAAAATAATGTCCACGTCATTGGTTCATGAAAACCATTTTTTTAAAAACCGCCAATCAGAGTGGTGGTTTTGTATCTCAAACCACCATTCTGGTTGGCGGTTTTAGACCTAAAACCGTCATTCTAGTTGGCATTTTTAGCCCTTAAATCGCCATTTAGAATTGCGGTTTTATACATTATAAAACCTGCTGAAAATATATAAGTTTACCCATCCTTAAATGGCAGTTCTTGTACTCCAAGCATCAATATAACCTGCAAAATAAATTACAAATCTCACCATCTCAATTATCTACATATCCTCAACCATCGTGGTACACAATCAAGCATATTCACACAAAATAATGGCAAAACAAGAACGACTCCACAAAAAATTTACAAAGTACTTTACAAACATGAAGGAAACCTTGTCATGCAAATGGTTTTGACAAAGAAATATGTACATTGTTTTTGTAACCTTACATCAAAAGTGTTAGTAACTCATAAATAAGAGAGTTACATATACACCTAATGGTATTTTACTAGCTAAGAACTTCGCTTTCTTTTCCATGTAGTAGTTCCCTCGCCTTCCTCTTGAATGTCATCTAGTTGACTTCGAATTGCCAATTTCTTCCTATTTTGATATGTGTGTTGTAGTAGTGGTGGAGACTATACTTGAGTTGTGGTTAAGGTAGTAGTAGTGGTTGGTTGTGTTGGAGGTGGAGGTGGGAGAGGTGGAGGAGGTGGTGGTGGTGGTGGAGGAGAAAGTGGAGGTGGTGGTGGGGGTAGGGGTGTAAGATGTCGAGGAGATGGTTGTCGTTGTCTTTGTTGAGAAGCATTCTTTCGTGGCGGCCAAAAAGCACTAGAGGACTGCCCAATATGAGGTATGGTAAGTGTAACGGTATGAGTCAGTGATATTATGCTCGTCGTGGCTGGGATCCGTTGGGCAGACGAATGTGGCCTGCGCTGGGTAATCAGGTGTGACTGCCCAACACTAGACAAGGTCTCACCACAGAATGGAGTGAGGCTCTGTATAGTCTGAACAAGAAATGGGTAAGCCTTGTCTTCAGGTAACTCTTTTGCAGTCTCTGAAGAATTTGACAACCTCGAAGATAGAGTGCATACCAACACAAAGTCTGCAATTGCTGGCTGATAGTGAGATAGGTCACGTTGCTGCGAAGGCGGGGTGATGATGAGTCAAGTAATCTGTCGATACCATGTCATGTACTCATCCATAACCTCCAGCAAGTCAACCAATGGTGTCCCCTGAACCACCAATGCCTCCCGTCGGCTCCACTCTTGCACATGCGCGGAGTGTCTAACCAACCAGTTGCTCTTCTGTCGGCGATCAAGCTTGTGAAGTTTGTCGTCATTGTCAGCTGGTGGTGGAATTGGCTACCGCAAACCGAACTGTCGCATCACTCAATCTGATACATGGAACTCAACAATGTCAAAACAAATGAGAGGTGCTCTAGTCCTCCAAATGTGCCTATCAAATCGGCAAATGTCTGGAAGCATGCTCAAGACTAGCTCCATGTACGGCTGCTATTTCATCTACAAGTTGTAGTTTGAAAGTGTTATACGTTGTTAAGTACGCAAAGTAGTTAATAACTAAATTTTAATAACTTATTTACCTGATCTTCTCGCTGATGATCCAAAGCATCCCGGTAATATGGAAGTCCTCTGGCCATATGCGCAAACGGTGAAGTGAACGCGAACCCAATTGCAAGATGAAACAGAAAACGAGATTCTTTTATTTTTGTTTAAGCTTAATAAAATTATTATAACAATTAAAGCTATTAGAAGAATAATCTTACTTGCATGCCAATGAGTCAACCTCGCGTTGGTGCTGAGATCCTAAAATGGAGTCAACATCGTTGCCCATGGGCCCATGGCAATTAAAAGGGCATGTTTGTAACTTCCATACAAGTGAGTGTCGTCAATTATGATTAGGGGCCTGCAATGACGAAAACCATCGATAAAAGGCTTAAAAGCCCAAAACACATGACCAAATACACGCACAGTTGGATCAACAATGTCAACCAACTGCCACTTAACAACAGTACCCATATTTGATTCCTTCAAAGCCTGCATGTACTTTGGCAACAACTCATATGACTCATCCCAACCTCCATAAATGATGTTGATTGCTTTCTTTTTTGCTAGCCACGCTCTATTGTAAGTGATTTTAAAGTGGAATTTCTCGTTCACTATTTGAACAATTGTTTTGTTTTTCAAAGAAGGGTCCGCTCGAATTAAATCTAAAACAGCATTGCAAACAAATTCAGAGGTCAGAAGCTTGTGATCAACTGAGTCACTATCTTTTAAGCAATTGCTTGCATGAGGGCCATTGACTTAACAATTTTGAATGTTGGAAGGCTTTGAAGTCTGGTTGCCCTAAGCCTCCAGGAATAATTGCATCGTGTCTTCCTCTTACATTCTACGACATATTTCTCTTGATCAACCTCGACCACTCGAATTGTTTGATTCTTGTAATGGAGTATAATTTAACGACATCTTTCAACTGTTGCAATGAGTCGAACTGCTGCCCAATCTGAAACTCCCCTTCAGAGGTAAAAGATGTGTTCCCTTAACAAGTAATCCATGATTGATGCATGGCAGAGTCAAGTTGAGGACCCTCATTGAAGTCTTGTGTGGGAGCACTATCTTTAATAGTCTTGTCAAAAACGTCGCTCAAATCTTCATCATCAAGTTCATCACTATCATTACCAGGATCTTCATTGCCAAACACGTCAACATTGTTAGGATCAAGAGAATCGAGGGACGAATATTGTTGTGTTGCATTTGAGGTACTGCTCAAATAAGTGCTAACTGACGAACTGATCATCTACAAGTATTCTAGTGAAGGAACCAATCTCCGAACCTTGATTGACACGACTATTAAGTGCAACTGATTCCTTTGGAATCTACTCAATGAACAATTGCATAGTCGTGCCTGAATTTTGAGAAGCGACAATCCACAAGGCTCTCAGTGAGTTGTCACTGTCCAATAGAATAGCAACATATGATCCTAGTATTGGATATCTCATGAAACTTTCAATTCCACCAAGACAGGGTCACTACTCACAACCTCGTAGAGTATTTTATTTATTTCAGAGAATGACATTTGAGAGTTGACAAAAACAAATTTCTGATTGCCTCCCCTATACTATACGACACATCACCATTGCTTTGCAAAAGTTCCACACCCCAATAACAATAAAGAGGAAACTGGGGTATATCCATGTTCTAGCAACACAGTAAGTTATTCTAATTAGTGTATGCATTCAAATAAAGATAGGATGGTACAAGCCTTACAAAAAGCACTACACTATATTCAAAGGTTTCAACATTAATCCAAAATTCTGTAGTTCTTTCCAACACAATAAAAACAACTCAAAATAAATTGCAACTAAATCAAGATGTATAAACCATAAAAATTCATGAAAAGAAGGATAATTAAGAAAAACTGAGAAATTTAATTGTTTAATCTGTACTTCAGCTGCACTTTAACTCAGTTCACCAACACTTGACAGAGTTTCGAGGTTGCCCATCAACATTTCGAATTCCGAACTTTATTTTAATTTGATTTCAACTTTATATAATCAGCCTCTAATTTAATTAGGTGTGTCATTGTATACATTGCAAGATAATTAATTAAATTTATGTGTGTAATAGTGAACATGGTAGAACTACTATGCATTACAAGTATAAGCTTACAATTTTGTTCAGTGGTTGAATTTATTATTTTTAAACCATTTAATTACACAATTGCAAGGATGGATTCAATCAATGACAAACCATCAACTGAGAAATTCGAAAATAGTTGTTAAACAACACAAAATCAATTGCAAAATTGGGGATAAACTCACCTAAATTGCGCGTCAATCTAGGTTTTACTTGACTTCCTCCCCTGCAGGTGGCGTGATGGCGGACCAATAAACCTGGGACGGCGCTCAACGACGACTTAMGGTGTTTGGAGAGTGGACACAAGCACACATATCAGCTTCCTTTGATTAAGAGTTTAGTGTAAGTGTTTTGAGTGAAGTGATTTTCAAATGAGAGATTTTGTTTTTTTTCGGTTTTAGTAACTGGAAAACCGCCACCGAGAATGGCGATTTCATATGTTAAATCACCATTCAACTTGGCGGTTTAACATATAAAATCGCCAACCCAAATGGGGGTTTTCCTGAAAATAGGCCAAAAAATACACTTTTGAACCGATGACGTGGACATTATGACGGGAAATAAAGAAAGTTTAGTTGTATTTAGGGAATTATAAAAGATTACAACATTATTCTTGAAAACCGCTCTAGAAACTAAAAAGTGATACATTAAGTGAGCTTTAACAACAAAACAATATGTTTTAAAAGAAAGAAATGTATAACACCAAATAATGTTGGTTGATTGGTAAGAGCATATTAAGTATGTGATATAGTCTTGAGTTCGAACGTTAGAGAACTCTCACTAGTGATAAAAAAATTGATCATGAGCAAAATTTAAGGTTTTTTTTTAATGAAAACCCTCAACAATGAGCATCTTATTGATTGCTTCATTAGAAAAGTAGGGAAATTCTAAGTCATGCCCGTGAGGATTGACACTTTCCAAGCTGTATCTAAGGTTTTTCAAACTTCTCTCTCTCGGGCATGCCCATGAGGTTCGATCATTTAATAAGCTATGTCCTCCCCTAGTATGATAGTTAACATTTCTTAACTTAAAAATAAAAACAAAAAAATAAAAAACCATAAAACCCTCCTCTCCTCCCACTCAACCACTCACACATCGACAACCCTAACCATCGCACACCCCAACCATGGCCGACSCCAACGACCYTCGCCCTAAACACCACCGAACAACCACCCCAACCACAAATAGCCTCTCCCCCAACGAACCTCAACCACGGTCAACAACCAAACTTGCTCCCTTCTTTGAAAATAGTTAAAATTTGGGCATAATTCGAACAATATTATCGAAATCGTTTTAGGGCTTTTGTTTATTTACATTTGAATTGCAAAATCATGTATTTGATTGTAGTTTTTGTTTTGAAATCAATGAGTTTGATTTGAAAAAAATAAAAAAAACCCTAATTTTCCCCTAATTTGATTTCAGAATTTAGGGGCTTTGTTATGGGGGTTCGAGTGGCTGGGAGGTGTCGCAGGTTGGTATGGTGGGTCGCAGGTGGGTTGGGTCGGGATGGGGTAGTGTTGCGATGGAGTGGTCACGCATGTGGGTTCGTCAGCTGGGCGTTTCTGGGCTATTTCATGGGTGAGTGGCTGGATGTTTTCGAGGGTTTCGTGGGCAGTGATGGATGAGGGTGGTGAAGGGAGGTGAGTGGGTGGCTTGGGGTGGTTAGTGATGGATAAAGGTGGTGGAGGGACGTGGGTGGCTGGCTTGAGGTGGGCAGTGATGTATGAGGGTGGTGGAGGGAGGTGGGTGGCTAGTTGAGGTGGCAGTGATGGATGAGGGTGGTTTTTCTATTTTTTTATTTTTAAAGTTAACCTTGGTTAGCTTCAAAAATTAGGGGAGGGGCGTTGCTTATTAAATGATCGAACCTCATGGGCATGGGTGAGAAGTTTCAAAAATCTTGGATACAGCTTAGAAAGTGTCAATTCTCAGGGGTATGACTTAGAAGTTCCCAAAATAAATTCTCCTCAAACTTTGAGGAGAATTGAAGGTGAATAGTGTGCGTGGGGCCTAGCAGTAGATTGACTAAAAATAAAACGCATGACATCCAAGAGGCTAGCAACAAATTGAGTTTCTGTGAATTAAAGTGGTCTTGCATGCATGAACAATTGAACACTACTTGATTTTGCAATGCATGATTTATTTTAACAGTACATGCGTGAACTTGAACTAGTATATTATTTTGTTATACTTAAAAATAAAATTTTAAATATAAACCAAAATTCATACAACAAAATCTTATATATATAGACATCTTTTTTTTACATCTTTGACATACTTTAAAAAACCAGAAAACTCCATATATTCACATATTTTAATTCTTACAATATCTATAATTAAAAAAACAAGTAGATCAGAACAATCGCAATTTCTCTCACAATTATACTGATTTAGATGATGATTTAACCAATCATCATCAATTTTCAAATTTTTCCTCAAAGATTAGGAAACACATCTTTGCAAAATTCTTCACAGCAAACACCTCCTTAACTTCCTCTTGAAAACAGTTACTGTGAACAAAAATCATCTCCTATCTATCAAGGGGGTAACTCTTTATTTAAAGAGGATTTTGAAGATAATCTCCAAAAACACCTCAATATCCTCCACCTTCTCCAAGAATGTCGCCCAATCAAAACAAAAACTCGCTAGAGCATCTCGTGTGAAGTCTGTTGAAGATGATGAAGCTCTTATTGGATTGTATTTGCGATTTAGTGAAGATGCGAGTGTTGGTACAAACTAGAAATCAAGTGCACTTTGGCGAAAAGTATCTACAACATAAAATCAAGCTCAAGCTGGGAAGCCCCATATCCTACTACCAAGATCTTTGGAGAGTTTGGAAAGTCGTTGGAGAAGGATGATAAGTGATTTACTACAATGGAGAAGCTACTATGATGAAGCAGGTAAAGGTACTAGAAGTGGTTACAACGAAGTCGACCAAATTCAAAACGCAAGTAAGTTATTCTTAATTTCCTCTAAGACCCAATAACACAACTTCATTTGTCACCATGGTCGGGAAATGACATGTTTATAGATGACCCATATGTAAAAAAAGACCTAAAGTGGAGGACAAAATGTGATGTGCTTTGTTAAGAGGAATAGTTGCTTGTGATGATGATGTTAAGGGTGATAGTACATGATGTGGGAAGAGGTCTAGAGTTGAAGGTGAAGGTGATGGTGATTGTCCTTCTACTGGTTTCTCGTCTGGAGGTCTACCTTGGCTATATGGTGTTAAAAAAGCAAAGTGTAAGCGTAATAAAGGCAAAACAACAGTTTTAGAAGATAATCTTAAGCATTAGTGATCATATAAAGGCAAATACTGAAAGTAGAGAAAGGGAGACAAGTATATATGTCAGTAGAATTTGGATCTTGAGATAGGAAAAAAAAAAGAACACAAAAAGAAATGGTTGAATTACCAGAAAGGAAGATGATTTTTGATGTGCTGCAAGTTCTTTTGGGGAATGGAAGTCTACCCCGCTAAGTCCTAGTGAAGAGGTGTACATGAAACAATCAATTCAACTAAACTATGGTAGAGGGACAATGTAGTTCTTCGGGTTTGTTTGTGTTTAACTTTAGTTTAAGTTGTAGTTTGTGTCTTTGTATGTAATATTTATGTTGTAGTTTAAGTTTCATTCTTTTCCTTACATTTATTTTTAAATAAATTTATGTTTAATGTTAATGTATTTGACATTTAATGTAAATTTAATGTATTACTTTTAAACATTAATAATGTTGTATTATTTGAAGTTTTTTTAAAAAAATTTAAAGGCAAAATTGGCCGCAAAAGCACCAATTTGATGTGAGGTGCACAAAACAGCACCAACTTAGAGCTCAGGTGCAACGCATAGCATAAACTTGAATTAGTGGGCACATGGCAACACCAACTTGAACCTCAGGTGCACCAATTTGAAGCTCAATTACTTGCAAAGTTGCAAAAAATATGTCATTTAAGCTGTGTGTTGCACTTGAGCTTCACGTTGGTATTGTTATGTGCACCTGATCAACTTGGTGCTATTTTGTGCACCTTGTCTCCAAGTTGATGTTGTTGCGCCCAATTTTGCTGATTTTAAATGGCATGTTGAATTGTGAAATTCGAGTTAGAAGTCAAATGTTATTTGTTTTGGCGTATTTAATGCAGTGATACATCGTATCAACTGAAAAACYTAGTGAATATCATATCAATTGAAAAACAGTAGTCACATTTCCCATGTATGTGTGATGTTTTAGTAGTGATATATCGATTTTATGCAGTAAATACTTTAATCCCCTTCTACCACCTTTAGGAGTACAAGTGATATATCATAGCCTTATAGGAAGTCACATGTACCCTTTACTTTGTCTTATTAAGTAATGAATTGTCAATCACATTAAACATTACTTAGTCATATATACATGTGATATTCTCAACGTAWAGAACACACCCAAGCCATGGGAGGAGAGGGAGGTGGGGGGATCAGGGGCCAAACCTCCCTCATGGCATAATTTTTTCCAAGTAATTGGGCCCAATTATGTTTAGAAGACATAGGGGTTAAAGTAGTCATATTTTGGGCCATGAAATTAAACATAAGCAGTTATTGCAACTAAGTTTACTTTATTGCAACTGTAAAAGACATTATGCAAAAGCTGACAGAAGTAATTTACTAATTTTGATAAAGTAAAAAATTAATCAATATAATATTTTTATTTTGGAGAACCTAGACCTAGGAACTTAGTTGTTGGGCAATACAACAGGTTACATCCACCCTCATCAAAGGATTTTTTTTGTAAAAAAAAATAATCTCATCAACCATCATAATCTTAATTTACATTTTGGTGTATTATTTCTATTTTTTCCCGAATTCTATTCAATGAGCAACGTCTTAATTGTTTTAATTATTTAGTACGTAACTAAGTATGAAGAATCAATTTGACAATTCGTACCATTTAGTTCATTTCTTCCTTAAGTTTCTTCTAGTATCTTTAATTTATTGTTCTAAATGAAACTTTTAATTGATAACCTAATTAATATGTCAAGAAAAATAATTGACTCATTTTGCAAAAGTAATTCATACTGGTGATCAAATAAAAGTTGATGATACAATTGTTAATAATGAGGATATTACAAATCCTAATCACGATACTAGACCAACAATTTATGTTAATATAGGTACTTCGAGTTAAATTCCTAATGAACAAATTTCACTTAATCCTATAGTTGTGTTAGCCCCTTAGTGTTTTGAGTGATGACAAATAGTTGCAAGAATAGGCCAGGTACATTGATTAGATGAATGTAGCTAGTCTGAACAGCTGAGAAAACTATCTTGGTCACTTGAATAATGTGACATTATGCTAACAAGTTATATTCTGCAAAGTGTTATATGTGTTTGGTAACTCTTGAAGCAGAAAGCTAAGCTCCTTCGAAGAAGACTCGAGAAGATCAAGTTCATAATGATGATCAAGGATAGCTTCGAGAAGTTGAAGTACCAGAAGATTAGTTCTAGGATTCGAATAAGTCTATTTGTTGTATAAGTGCATGAATGTGATTGATGTATGGTTGTATATTGGTTTTGGCAAAAAGGCTTTTGAGTAGGGTTAAAGAAACCTAGACCAGTTTTCAGTTGACTTTAACACTACTAGTTGGTAAAATAGTTCTGCTGGTTTCACAACACAGATCATCTTGTCGAGCAAGAAATTTTTTTTGGAAAGTTTTCTTAAAACGAATTTTGGAAACTTCAAAATGAACTGGTGAGGATTTATGTTCAGAATATTTGATAATTACTTGTGTTGGAATTAAGTTAATACAAGATATTATTTTATCTAGCATGAAATAATATCTTGTGAGACTTTGCTAAAATATGTAAGAATAATTGTTTCGATTATCTTTCATGTTCTAGGGTTTATCCTTTGGCTATAAATATCGGAACATGCATGCTCACAATACTACTTCTCTTCGCGYTTTTTCAAAGAAAGAATAAGCCTCTAGACTAAGATCAAGCAAGCAAAAGTTCATCACGCAAGTGCACATATTTGAGCGATCATATTAAATATTGTGACTCATTGTGTGAGTATTGAGAGAATTACATTGTATTGAATCACCAACGTAGGGGTTGGTGATTAGGTAGCTTTTGATAGTTCATTACCGAGTGCTTGTGAGTTCAAGTGCAAAATAGCACATTTGGGTTGAGTGTGGGGTGTCATTGTGTCTGTGAGTTCACATACTTTGAGAGTGAGGGTTGCTTTAAATATTCAGAGCAGATTAATAAAAGTGACTAGGGTAGGAGGACGTAGGCATAGTTGCCTAACCTCGTTAAATTTGGTGTGCCTTTACTTTATTGCTTTATATTGTTTAAGTACTATTCAATTATTATTCCGCTGCCTAACTAGTTCTACTAGTTCACTGAACTAGGACAGTTAATAAACGAAAATATTAAGGGGCACTCAATTCKCCCCCCCCCCCCCCCGCCCCCCGGAGTACCTTCGGGAACCTTCAAGTTGAATCTACAATTAGGCTTGGTAACACTACTTTAATGCGTGGTCCTGCTTTATGGAAGCCAAATTATAGTTATTGTGTACGGTTTTTTATTATTATTAAGTACACTTAATTTTTTTTCTTAGGTCGTAGTTATTTTCTTGAGTTCAAGTATTCGGACCCCTTCAGTAATTTTTCTGGCTCCGCCCCTGACCCAAGCATGCAAATAACCAACCATAAAAATACCCCAACCATGCCAATTATCAAACCAAAACCATAAGTTGTTTTTAATTATCTCAAGCTCTGAATTTGATCACCTTGTTGATGATTTTATCTTCAACCACTTACCAACTTCATTAATCCCCCAATTACCACCACGACACACCCAACTTACAAATGGTCTTGAGTATGTCCTAAAACTTAAAGGGAATAGAGAAAAAGAAAAAGGTCATGCCCAATTATTTAATGATTATTTTGTGAATAATGCAGTTTATAATGAAAACTAATTTCATCATAAATTATGAATGCGAAAGCCTTTGTTTTATCAAATTATGAACGTGGTGGAAGCGGAACAATGCTTTTGGTAAAGCCACATGAAGGCTAGGTTTATTATTGTTGTCGAAATACACCGTTGCAATAAGAATGTTAGAGTATTGTAGGTGTGGTGCCCTCGTCAGGCCTACGCTACGTCGATTTCATTCGTGGGCTTGAGCCACGGATCCCGCATGTGAGTGCGTTGGGGTATGGTTGTTGAGTGGGGAATCGTCACCTTGCCTATACATGTTAATCACGAATGCCCGAAACATTGGTGCCAATTTAATGGCCCCACTGTCTGATCCAGTAACCAAGTTGTGGGTTCGGGGACATGGTACATAAAGAATCTTTGACCCAATTCGCCCGCATGTAGCGATCTCTACTCGATCTCATTGTACGTAATTCCATTCGATCAAATCCATTGAATACACAACAGCTTAGCAATTTTATCCTTAGGAAGCATTCTAGCCTTGGAAATTTATTAAAAGAGTGAGTTTCTATCATGCAAATATCACTACCTAGCCTAATTGTTGTGACCACTTCAAATTAATCAAATTAATAAGGTGCTTAAAATCCGTTCGTCCATGATTAATCTAAATTTAATGTAATTCAACAATTTTCGGTCTTGTTTAAGCAATCAAAAAGTGTCTCATGCATAAACAATAACGAAATATATATGAGATGATGATTAGCATAATAGAAAACTCAAATATATGAAACAAACTTACCTTGCTTCGCTATCAATCGCAAAATAAAACAAAGGTTAGTGTATCTAAATTTTGTTTCCAATTGAATCGCTTATCACAACAAAAGAAATGGTTAGCATTGACAATTATGATTAAAACAATTGCAATAAAGAGAAAATGAGTTGAAAACGAATGAATTTACATGATTGAAATTCAAAATCAAAAGTATTACATTAATCAAAACTAATAATAATAAGAGAAGTGAAAGTTGGATCGAATAGCCTCAGAATTGGTACCTAGATTCGCAAAGAAACGACTCCAAAAGTAGCGACGAATCTGAGGACATTGGATTTTGTGAGTGATTTGTATTTTTTCGTGAGTTATTTTGTGTGTGAGAGAGATTCTGGAGAGTTTTGGATCGCCTTGAGTACAAGAAAATTCGTTGATTTTCAATTAAGCACCGAGAGCATGTATTTATATGCGTATGGGAAAAGATAGGCAAAATACGAAATCAGGTCACCGTATATACAGTCATTAGGACCGTATATATGATTGTAGCTGACGATCCGTGCTTAATTCTAATTTTATCTATCTTTTCGTTCGACAATTAATATCCATGTTTTTGCATCTAATTACCKTCTGAACTAACCTTTATCCACTTTTGAATWAACTTGGTGGACAAGATTAATTTAAGATATTTCGGATAATTCCCGAATTTATCTACAAATTTCTGAATTCATTTATTTTCGAAAATCATTTTATAAAACTTGTGAAAATCAAAGAAAAATCAGAAAAATAATCAACTCAACATTACCTCAACTTCTGGAATCAAATCTATTTCGAGATGTCGTACTTTTCCACATTGGCTATTCAATTTGGGGAGACACTTTTGGGTGTCTACAGGGCTAAAGTTTCTATTAAGGCGTTACGGAGGAAGTATATATTTAGTACAAGGAATATATAACATGCATAACTATGACAAAAAAAAAAAAAAATCAATGTTGCAAAAAAGATTACACCCAAGTTGTGTTTGGCCAAGTAACTTAACTAATCATCTACAAGTCTCAAACATGAAGATAAAGGGATCAATTTACAAAACATTTGGCCCCAAAATGTGCTTTGTGGACTCTTACAACCATTAGAATAAGAGTTCACCATCCCATTAGGACACTTCCTTTTGCAGCAACAACAACACATCTTCTCGAACCTCATTATTATCGGACAACACATCCTCACACAAAGACAACTGAACCTTTGTCGTTGAATTCCCTAGCTTCAACAGAATAAACAAAATTGAATACTATGATATGAAACAAATCTCTGCACCACAACAAGAATAAGAAAGATTTATGAAAATGGAGAAAATAGATATCACACGAACATCATACATCAAACGCCATGTAGTTCACTTAATACCTACTAGAATTACCAAACCATTGTCCAACCTTACCAGCAAGACACATATTAGTATCTATTCCAGGAAGTGGTAAGGGATTGGAAATCAATTAGTGCATAAAGCATAGATTTTTTAGCATTCGCTTTGATCCCAATATAGTAAGTTTTATAAGACATAAATCTTCCAATTTCCCACATAGGTTGCCCCTCTTTCATGAGATCATTCAATGCATACCTCTTCCACAAACAAACATCAATACAATTCATCACCTGAAATTTAAACTAAAGTCCATGTATTTTTTTTCTTTAGGAGCATTACCAATTTGTTGATGTCAAGATGGTGGTGATCCACATCACACGAGTCTATAATACCAATGTCAGGATTTATAAGCAAAAAGGGTGACACACCACCAATGTATGCCTAGTAGTACAGACACAAAGATTTTCATTTCATGTGTCATGGAGGAGAAATTCAATCAAGTTCACAAAAACAATTTCATAAAATTCTAATAATAATTAAAGTTTAATAATTGAACAATGTAGACAAATCAAAATTCGTTTACTATTAGATGTTCTAGCCAGACAATGCAAATATTTAGTATAGAAATCAATTGCCATATTCCCATTACAAGACTCCACCACATCAGTTTTCCCCAAAAAAATTACTTAAGTAAGTCAACATAACGTAATTAACTCAGGCATAGGTGGAACTAGTGAAATTCATTACCTAAAAATCAAAATCTTACATAACTCGATGGCCATGATCCTTGAATACATCACCCTACACCTTCTCATACGATTTATCTACAACATTAATGCACTAAAGCAACATATACATAAGAAGATAAAATGAAGTAGAATAATGCCAAATTGAACATAAATAAGGCACAACAAAACATGAAGTTCATTACATTTGGATGAATGTTGCAAGTAGAATTGAACAATGTGCCACAGTCATCCAAAGACCATTGCATTTTAGCATAACAATATCATTGTTGTTGAGATAATAAGTATGCAAACAAATTATAAKATAAATTAAGTCTAGAATAAGAAATTTAGTGCACTAGAATTTTAGGGTAGGGATTACCTTATAATTAAGCTCCCCTCCATCCACTGTTACAAAGGATATCAATTTAGTATGAAAATACTTGTGGCTAGTTGCCCCTCGACAAATGTATGCATACAATGGGGATAACCTCGAAGATGCCTTAACTAATCTTCCTTTGCGTTCGATTTTGTCCTAAAATTAACTCCTTCATTGCAGCACCATCTTGCACTGGTTGAGTAGTGGAAGTGTTCTCAGTAGTTGAAAAAACTAACATGAACCTTAGGGCTAAGCAATTCATCATTATTAGGTTCATAATCATCACCATGACGGAGCCACTATAGGTTCTTATTCCTAGCCCAAAAATACTTCCCACTACCACATACCACATCATGGGCTGGAGTTCAGTGAGGATCACTTAATTGAACATCAACTATAGTAGAAATGTTATTAAACAAGTTAGAGAACGATTCGATATTAGAAAGTCCATTAGTATTTTCCAAGCCCCCACTTACATAAGGGAAATCAGCATTAGGAGCACAATCTCCCTTCTCATTGAATTATTTGATTTGGATACTTCATGTGTCATAATGACATTTGCATTTGGTACATTTGGTTGCGTTCCTTTAGGGTCCACAACTTTTGCCTTGGGTCCTTCAAAATGCATTTCACGTGTGGTTGAAATTAGAGCTGGGCAAACACGACACGACCCACTAACACGACACGAACTCGGCCCGAAATTAGCGAGTTTGGGTCAAGGATCCCAACCCGTTTAATCTAGTGACACGGCACGACACGGACTTTAAACGGGTTCCGGTTCAAAGTGTCAACCCGCACAACCCGTCTAACCTGATTTATATATAAGCATATTTTTTTCTGATTTTATTGATTCAGGCCTTGAGTCCAATGAATTGTAGAAGCCCACTTGAAAAAAAAGCCCACTTAAAATCTCAAAACCCTAAAATTCTAACTATCGTTTACTGCTAGTCTGCTATCCGTGTACGGCTAACTGCTTCATTCACTCCTTTTCTCATTCTTTTCATTTCTCTCTCATCTTTCTCATTCTTAATTAGATCTGATTCGTGTTAATTTTGGGATTTTTTTGGGATTTTCACTTCATCAACTCAACTCTACAAGGTAATAACTTTACTCCATCTCAATAAAATTCTTTTTTTGTGTTATTTGTATGCTGTATGACTTATTTTTTCTAATTTAATCCTTAATTAGAATGATTTTTCTTGCTAGAATATGTTATCAATTTATGCTCGGCTGAATTAGTGATTGTGAATTTGTGATGTGTAACTTTGTAATTCCAAGCTTATTTTTCAATTTATGCTAGATTTCTGATTTCTAATTTTATATGCTAGATTTAGTTTTACAATTAATTTTCTTTATTATTAAATATTAATATGCGACAGTAAGTCAGTAATATGAACAAAAATTGTTTTATGCTGGTTTTTAATCTTATTAAGAAATTACTGCCTTTTTTTCGTTTTATGTGGGATTTTTTTGTGTTGTAGTAAGTCAGTAACCAATTTATGTTTTATCACCAAAGAAATTTATTATAATGATGATAAAATTTCAATTAATTCTTACTGTGAGTGAATGAGTTGTAATTATTGAGCACTAAAAGATTATATTATTTTGATTTGTTACAAGTGTAATTATTTTTTGAGTATTAGTTTTTGATCAGTTACTTTGCTATGTGATTATCTCGATGGATATTGGAAGTGAAAGTCCAATGGGAAGTCCATTTGCAAGCCCTTTAGAGAGCCCGATTAACCTTGATTCCGATGCTTAGGTGAATGATAGTGTACCACAGCCTGCTGCACAACCAGAAGCACCASCTTCTCGACCAACCAGCAAGCTAAATTTGAGTAATAAGCCCCTTCAACAACGTAAACGACAAAGAAAATTATATTCAGAAGCTTGGGATCATTTTGAGATGATAGATGAGTTGGACGTGCATGGAAATTTACAATGTAAGTGCATTAAATGTGGAACTAAATATATTGCTGAAAGTAAAAATGGAACCGGAAATATGCTAGACATATTAAGGTTTGTAAGGGGAAGGTTTACAGGGATGTTGGTCAAATGATTTTGCAATCGAATGCTTCTGGTAGTTTTGAGAATAGGGTTTATACTTTTAAACCTGATGAATTTTGTGAATTACTTGCCCTTGCTATTGGTAGACATAATTTGCCTCTACAATTTGTGGAATARGAAGGTATTAGGGCTGTCTTTTCTTACTTATGTCCTGAGGTTAAGCATGTTAGTAGATATACTATTAAGAGAGATGTGATGAAAATCTATGCTAAAGAAAAGACKAAACTTAGTGACTCTTTGAAACGTGCTCCTGGTAGAATAGCGGTAACTTCTGATTGTTGGACTTCTATTACTACTYATGGGTACATTTCATTGACTGCTCATTTCATTGATAAGAATTGGCGTTTGACAAAGAGGGTTTTAGCCTTTTCTTTTATTCCCCCACCCCATACTGGTGTTGCCTTGGCTGAGAAAATGATTTGCATGTTGAAAGAGTGGGGTATTGAGAAGAGAATAGCTTTTGTTACACTAGATAATGCTTCTGCTACTGATTATATGGTTGAAACACTAAAATATGACTTGGATTTGGTGTCTAGTGGTGATTACTTCCATGTTCGGTGTTGTGCTCACAAACTTAACTTAATTGTCCAAGAGGGTTTAAAAGAAATAGATGAAGCTATCTTAAAGGTTAGGGAGAGTGTTAAGTATTGCAAAGGTTCTCAAAGTCGTAGGCAAAAGTTTCTTATTAAATGTGTTCAACATGTTAACCTTGAGGGTTCTAAGCATAAAGGTTTAAGACAAGATGTGTCTACTCGTTGGAATTCCACTTTACACAATGTTGGAGAGCGCTTTATTCTTCAAAAAAGCACTCCTCCACAGGAAAGCAAAGGATGCAAACTTTGTTAGTTGTCCAATCAAATTCGGAAGAGTGGGGTAGGGTAGAAAAAATATGCAAGTGTCTAACTGTGTTTCATGAAGTAACTCTTGCCTTTTCGGGTACTAAGTATCCTACATTGGTCACATGGGAAGATCACATGGGAAGTTCGGATAGGTTTTTGAAAACTATGGCAACAAAGATGTGGGAGAAGTTTGATAAATATTGGTCGGAATTTAGCACTATCATGGCTATTGCGGTTGTTTTTGATCCTCGATTCAAGTTGCAAGTTGTGGAGTGGGCATATAAGAAACTTTATGGTGATACATGGGTGTAGGGCTTCGCCCCGCCTTAAGGGGGCGTGACCTCAGCTTCAGTGTCATGGAATTGAGCCATGGAATCCGCATGTGAATGCGTTGGGGTGTGTTGTCGAATTGAGGGGATCGCCACCGTGCCTATATAGGTTATTCACGGACGCCCGAAACATTGGTGCCAAACTAGTTGGACCCCAAATAGGTCCAGTACCCAAGTGTGGGGTTCGGGGACATGGTACGGATTGATCAGTAACCAATGGCATGTAGCGGCCTTACTCAGGTCTCATCTTGTAGTTCCATAAATCATACATTGAATTAAGAAACTTATCGATTTGGACTTTGAAAGCGAACTAATTACTAGGTGGGTTGCTATATGTAAAACCAAGATTTACACATGGACAAGGAGATCATTGATTGTTAGTCATATTAACAAGGTGCTAGAAAACCGGTCGTCCATGATTAATCTTGACATTATGTGAAAGCAATTGAATTCGGTCTTGTTATGAATATATACAAGTGTGATAGAATACTATATATAACCAAGAATGAAAACAAAGGTTAGTAGGCATGATTAATATATATGTGTGTCCTTCTCACTTGTCACTGCAAATACACAAATCGTTAAAGAAAAAAAAAGAGACGTCCTTTGATCGAATTCTAATCAAAGACAAAGAAATGTTAGTATTGACATAAGATATGATATATGAATTGTGACAGATGATGATAATTAATAATAAGTTGTTATGAAAAGAAATTTGAAAACATGAGTGACCAATCTTATCTATTTACTGGATCAATTAAAGGTGAGTTTCTACATTGTTTTTTAATTGAATTAAAAATCATAATATGGTTAATCAAATTAAGAGAGACAAAAAGATTAAAAAAAAGAGTGAAAAATATGTTTTTGGTGAGTATCTCAGATTTATAACCCTTTTTCGTTAGTTGATTCGGAAGAGAATCGTGCTTTGATAAAACGAATGTGGTAATGTGTTAGAGTGTTCGTACAAATGATAGGAATTCGTAGAAGAGAGTAATAATGCGTATTCGATAGATAAGTTCTCCAGAGAGAGAAAGATAGTGTAGAAATTACATGAAAATCGAAATATTAATACTCTCACCGCCTCTTTAATGTCTGGAATATCGGAGACCCTAGATTAACAGTCAAGAGTCAAAATGCATATTCATTATCATTATAGCTACGATTTTGCAAAAAACGGAATGATAAATGTATATAAACCCTGCTTCGTATGAATAATCAGACCCATCTAGCGGTGCTTTTAACAGGCATAGGTACACGTATAACATTAAATACGTCACCTCCACACAATGCTTCCATTATGTTTAGTGATTAATAATGTTAAAAAACTCGTATATACGCTCATATAACTTGTAAGCGTTATAATGTAATAAACGCCTGGACTAACTAAACTGCTCAGATTTTTTTAACAGAGTGAAATAAATATCTTAAAGATAAATGACCTTGAAGCTGATCAGTAACGTGACTTGTTACTGATGATTACACAGTCCCTGCATAGGTTGTATTGTCTAAGTTGCTCGTATGTATAACACTCTCGATCTTTGCTTGAAGTCGAAGTCGTAGTATGTCATATACATAGCATTTCTATATCGTTTTTGTCTGTTCAAATATATAACTTTTTCCAATCTAAATCCATTAGCAACTACAACTATATTTATCAATTCAAGGTATATTATAATGTGCTGTTGCCTATACTCATACCTCCGATTTCTCTCAAATAGATTATGACTGCAATTATCTTCTAGGGACGCCTGTCCTTATTCGGGCACAAAAGATAGCATATGGTGATTAGCGGTTATACTAAATACATTTGTTCAATTGTCTACGTGTTATTATAATCATAATGGTATATTCATGTATTAAAATATTATTATTTTCTAAAATAAACTATGGGTTAACATGGAACAAACCCATACCCAAAACCGTATAAACCTGTCTGCGATAATCATGAGCGTATCTTATATGTAAGTTTTCACTTGCAAATCATAAATTTCTTACTGTATGAAAAGTACAATATGAAAAACAAGTAAAAATAATTATTCTATTAAAAAATATCTAAAACAAGGATGTGCGACCCAAATGATGATCCCAAAGGTGAACTAACGAACATGTTGAATTCTATAAATCACAACCAAGTGTACGTATGAGAAACTCAATAAACTCAACACGTGGACAGTAACTATGTGTTACAGATAGTATTACCCAACCTTTGAAAGAAAATCATATCGAATAGAAATGGAAATATCTTGAACCTTTGTAGTATGAGAACACATTTAAAATTTTTAAAAATTGGTGACTCTATCAATAAGATCTTGGTCAGATTAAGATTACGATTAAACTCGCGTATTTCACAGACTATTTGCTAGAGTACTAGATCTAACAATCTTGTTCTGTAGAATCGAAAACTAATCGACGAGTCTGGACTAGTGATAACTGGTATATCAGTCTATCTGGATGTTACCCAATTACTACAACTTTGAGGGAACACATTTACAGAAAACTAACCTAAGCTCATTGGCCTAAGTCCATAACGACATAAGAAGTCCCTCCGACGTGTGAAGCTGACAAGACCCCTTCGGTGCGAAGACGTAAGTCTCGGTGTAAGATCGAAAAGCTGCAAAGTATGTCGATGCCGGACGGAGAGCAACTCAAGACGTTCTGCGACCCTGAGTTACCCTTTTTCATCCGGCGGTACCTGCCAAAACAACGGTTAGTTACCTGTAGCGCTTCCAACCGTGCGGTTTGATCTGCTTGTATGTGTTTGGGTCCTTACAGCGGCATTCCCCGTCGGCTGACTGGGAGAAATGCAGATGCGATCCCATGCTTTCGAGGAAATGAGGCATTGATTGAAAAAAATGATATCTCTTAACTCAGAATTAAGGACTACCTTGGTGACGACATAGGTCTGTTTATGTCTAGCGAAATTTGCATGCAATGTTGACCTGAAACATGTGACTGAGATTGAAAAGGGCAAGGCCAGTTGGAATTTTGAAATTCGAAAAGAGTTCTCTGTCTAGGTCTGGTTTCTAGACATAATTGAGGTGTCATTGAATTGAGGGGCCTTTGAATTTGAAAGGCCTTGTTAGGTCTGGTTCTAGACATGATTTGAGAGAGTCTTTGGATTTGAAGGTTCACTGTCTAGCGTCTGCGTTTCTAGACATGAATTGAAGAGTATCATTGAATTTGAGCGCTCTTTCTAGTGCTGCGTTCAAGACGATGATTTAGAGAGTCTTGTCTAGGTCTGGTTCTAGACATTGATTTGAACAGTGTCTTGTCTAAGTCTGATTCTAGACTGATTTGAAAGTGTCTTGTTCTAGGTCTGATTCTAGACATGAATTGAAAGTGTCTTGTCTATGGCTCTGATTCAGACTGATTAATGAGCCTTTGAATTGAATTGAGCATTGTTTTGGCCTAATGCTATGAGGCGAGATAAATGTCGCTACCTAAGTCTGATTGAGGATCGCGAGCATAAGTCTGGCTTTAATGCTAGAGGCAACTTGAAATTGAATGTGTCAACTGGTAATTTGAAGGAGAGATGTCCTAGCTAGGATTTAGGATCACTCGAG
>SNQN01004083.1:0-19034 GCA_008642245.1 Bassia scoparia
GGATTGTTGAAAGTATCATTTTCCTCAATGTGGGACAAAAGTACACTGATTACCATAACATTCTGAATTGTCAGAGTACTTCTTGCCTAATTGTATTTTACGAATCTACCCTTCCTGATGTCAAGCTTACGTGGACATATGGGGCCCACATGCTTACTGAGTGGGACCCACTTTGTGCCACGTGGCATCTTGTAATAGGGTAGGTGTAGGAACAATTAGCCCCACGCTTGATACTTAGACCGAAATCCAAGTGAGGTTAAGTGTCAAGCGGAACCATGCTTGTCCTCCTCGGCTCGGGCGTCCAACTCTTATGTTCATATAGTTAAGAATACCCGGTCAGGGGTTTTATGCAAAGAGCCGATTAGGTGCTTAAAGGTCACAAATCAACGATAGGTGCTTTCGAGAGAAAGTGCGAACCCTTTAGGCCCACATCAAAAGATGCTAAGTGTTTGCTATCGGTATCAATGAGGTCTTCACCCGGGAAAAGACAAGTGAGCTTCGTGTTCTTGAGTAGCTGATCCTTGGCGAGATCGAAAACTGTTGCCACTCGGGAAAGGCTTATCAGGCCCATGTTTCACGAGTGATTGCTCCTCGGTTAGAAGAAAATCGATCACCACTCGAGAAGGGCTAATAAGCCCCATTTTCCCCAGTGATTGCTCCTCGATTAGAGGGAAATCGGTCACCACTCGGGAAGGGCTAATTATCCCCATGTTTGTCGAGTGATTACTCCTCGATTAGGGGGGAAATTGGTCACCACTCGGGAAGGGCTGATAAGCTCCATGTTTCCTAAGTGATTGCTCCTTAGTTAGAGGGAAATTTGTCACCACCCGTAAGGGCTAATAAGCCTCATGTTTCCCGAGTGATTGCTCCTCGGTTAGAGGGAAATTGGTCACCACTCGAGAAGGGCTAATAAGCCCCATGTTTCATGAGTGATTGCTCCTCGATAAGAGGGAAATTTAGCCATCGCTCGGGAAGGGCTAATAAGCCCCATGTTTCCCGTTTGGTTCTTCCTCATTCATAGGGAACTCAATCACCACTCGGGAAAGGCTAATAAGCCCCATGTTTCCCGAGTGATTGATCCTCGGTCAGAGGGGAAATGATCATCACTCGGGAATGGCTAATAAGCCCCATGTATCCCAAGTGACTAATCCTCGTTCAGAGGGAAAGTATTCATCACTCAAGAAGGGCTAATAAGCCCCATGTTTCCCGAGTGACTGATCCTCGGTTAGAGGGAAAGTGGTCATCAATCGGGAAGGGCTAATAAGCCCCATTTTTCCTGAGTGATTGATCCTCGGTTAGAGGGAAAGTGGTCACCACTCAGGAAGGGCTAGTAAGCCCCATGTTTCCTGAGTGGCTGATCCTCGGTTAGAGGGAAAATCCTTTCCACTCGGGGGGCTAATAGGCTCCATGCTCTTCGAGTGGCTGGTCCTCGGTTAGGGGACCAACTATCACTCAAGGAGGGATAATGAGCCCCTTGGTTTCACGAGTGGCTTAGCATTTGGGCGAGTGAAAGTAAATCCCTATTTTTCCGAGGGCCTTTGACTCGGGAAAGATGGGCTTATCCTTGASATCTGAGTGTCTTTGTYCCGGGAAATGGTGTGTTTATCCTWGATTCTCGAGGATCTTCGTCTCAGGAAATAATGTGTTTATCCTTGGTTCCCAAGGATCTTTGTCTCGAGAAATGATGTGTTTGTCCTTGGTTCTCGAGGATCTTTGTAACGGGAAATGATGCGTTTATCCCTGGTTCCCGATGGTTGAAGAGAGTTCTATTATAGGAAAATATGCATAAGTGTATTGGCTTGGGACCTCGTGGTAAATGTTCATCTCCCTCAATTTCCTATATAATAGTTATTTTGGTAAGAATCACTTTCACACTTTCATTTTCACTTTCACTTCCAAAATCTTCAATAATTTGCTCTTTCCTCTCTATAGAATTCCCTTTTCTCTCTCTAGAGTTTTTTCTCTTCTCTCTCTAGAGCTTCTCTCTCTAGTTGGTTGTGCTTTTGGAGTCTTGGAATTACACGTGGACGTTTGCTCTCATCTTGCCACTTAGGTTTTTTCTTCGATTAAGGTACATTGATATTCAAACCCTCTTGACTTAGGTGTTTTCTTTCTTTCATTCCCTTTTGCATGATGAGTGACGTCCCTTCTGGTACCGAGCCTAATAACTTGATTACATACTCCCCAAACCAAGGATTAGTATTTTCTGACTTAGAACTTAGCTTTCCTATGACCCCAGAAAGAGCCCCGAGGTTGATTGGGAATCCCGAGTCTATGAACTTAGAGATTGTAGATAATCCCCCGACCCGTATGGCCACTTATAGATATGTACGTGGTGTACCTTTTGTAGATGACCTCCCCTTTTCTGAGGGGCCATGATTAGTAGCTATGTAGATGTTCCCGAGGCAGTAGATGCCATTATAATAAATTCTCCCCCTTTAACTCCCGAATCCGAGGGGGAAGAAATAGAAATTCCATCGATGCCATGGGAGGTGACTCTGTGTGCACCCGATGACAATGATGACCTTGTGTTTAGACGTAGACTTGTAGATAACCAAATCCCTTTCATCGTTGGCAGAATATCCGAGGCTACTTCCTTCATTCAGGATGCCCCGGTTCCTGAGAGGGGTCCATGTTACTTTTTGTGCAGAAGGATTATCAGCAGAGGGTGCTGACTGATCTGCATCACTAGGAGCTGACCTATTACTATCTCGAGGCTCCCTACCGCTACATTGCCCTGACCTTTGACCAATCGGTCATCACTCCCCCTCCGGGGACCGTGGCTATCTATAAGGGTCATTTGGAAATGGGCCTTCTGACAGGCTTGTCGCGTACCTATCAAAAATAACCTATTAAAACTAACTAATGTAGCTAGTGGTAACAGGGTCGAATCCACAAGGAAGCAACAATTAATTATTAACTAATTAAAAGCATCTAGATTAGTAAAAGAGCCTTTGATTGATTATATTGACTACTACTAATGAAAGCAATGAATTAAATAAAAATAAACTATAATAAACTAAAGTCTAGGGCTATGGTTCACTATAGCAGTAATTGACAGCAAATTGGCATCAACAATTCATAACATGGCATAATCAAACAGGAACAAAGCTCTCTCGAATCAATTGAACCATAGAACTACTCCTAACCGTATCTCTCGACCTAGGAAAGTCTCATTCTACCTATTGATGTTGATCTTGTTCTAAGTCTCAATCGCTAGATCTAGAGACTTGTGACTAATCAGATTAAGCAATTAAGTCGGGCCCTACGAAATTGATTAACATGAATAACAATCTAATAGGAATTTGATTAAAAGCCAAGCCATGAATTGAATCAACCAATTATTAATCAATCATATTGCTATAGATCCCCAATCGCTCTAGAAATTAGACTACTCGCTCATAATTAAATTAAACATGATGATTGTAATTGGGAAAGACATAATCAAAGTAAAGAATAATTAAAAGCAATAATAAAACCTAGAATAATTGAAAGTAATAATCAAGAACCTAAAAATAATTCAAAACAATAATCAAAGCATAAACAATTAAAAGCAATGAGAAAACAAATTAAAGAAGAAAATAATTACCAAAGAATGATTGCAATTGATGAATGAATGAATGATTTCTATTGAAAATACCAAAGTTAGGGTTCTTCACAATAATACCTAATTGGGGATTTTTCTCTCCTTGAAATTAATTATGGAATAAAAGATTAAAAGATAGATAACAAATTATGATTTTTCCCTTAAATACTCCCTAAAAAACTAAGATAGAAAAGCTTGCTCCTAATTACAAATATGCCATTACTAAAAACCCAGCAAGGAAAGCCAGATAATCAATAAAAACGAGCCCCAACCGATCGGATTAATGAAAGCCGATCGGTTCGCGACAGGTTCGCGGCAGATTCGCAGGGCTATCTTGCGAAGGCCATAACTCGAGCTCTGGTGGTCCAAATAAGGCGTGCGACCTATCAAATCAAAGCTCTCGAAGTCTAGTTTCCAATGCAGTTGGAATCGCTCCATTCCGACGTACGAAACTTGACTTATGGTCAGAAGAGTGAGCATGTGTCAAAATCGATGCTCTGCAACGATCAATCTCCACGTAGCTCCACTCTAACTCCTTGCTACTTCTCCTAAAGCTCCGTAGTGCTCGAAAATGAATCCAAAATCCATCCAAATCAATGAAAGAAACCTGAAACTCACTTAAACACTGAACAAACAAATTAGTAGCAAAGACGGCCTTAAAAAGGCCAAAAACCATTCAATATAGCAAGAGAATGAGGGGAAAAACCATATATCTATACACTACATCAAACTCCCCCAAGCCAAACTCTTGCTTGTCCTCAAGCAAGCTAACATAGACTCTCAATCTAAACACGTCTCACCCCATAAAAACAACATCTCAACCATGCTCGCGACCAATTCCTCAACCAAAGATTCCAAGTAGTTCAATGCCTATCCAAGAACATAAATCATCCAAAACACAACTAGCCATCAAGTATAGAGAGGTGAATAGGAATCAAGGAAGAACTACACACTAGTGACACTCCTCTCTTTGTGTGGTGGGTTAAAAATGAACCCATTCGCTCACCACCCCACATGTGCATAAAATGTGCACATGAATCAACTTTTTGTGGCCTAAAATACTAAAGGCACCCTCCCATCTCACCAACACTCATGTGTTTGAAAGGGTTATCAATAGCACTCAACCTACAAGTCGACTCGAAATGCATACACAACTCAACAACCTTGGCAAGGTACTCAATCTACAAGACACAAATGGACACATGTTTATCAAGTGAGGACTTTTAATAGCTTGTAATGTGGCTAAGGTTAGGGGTAGGATAAATTTTGGGATATGTGAGCTAAAAGTCTAACTCAAGGGAGCATACATCAATCAACACTAATAGCCAAGTGATAAGGCTAAGACAACTCAAAGCAAACTCCAACACGAATAACCAAAACCATCCAACTCCAAGAACCGCAACTACATCGCATCATCATCTTTTTATTTTACAACAAGACACAAGTGCAAAGGCATTATATGACTAATAAACTATAAAATAAAACTTATTTTTGGATTTTTGATTTTTGATTTTTTTTTTCTTTCTTTTTTTTTATAGAATAATACAACTAACTTTTGCCTTGCACTATACATAGAAACGATGACAATACTCAAGCTAAGGAACCAATATGAAACACTATACCACCCCAACTACCGACCAATCACGAGCCTCCAATAAAAACACCCACAAAACACACATCACCCTCCAATATGCTCCCCCAAGCCAAACTTGGGTTACTCGAACAAAGCCAAAATAGGGTTGTAATGTAGGTAATCATGAAATGAAAGGATTCAGGCTCAAAATCAGGGATCAAGGGATAATAATGTTTCTAAACACTGAAGCACGGCTCCTAACAATGAAAGCCTCCTATCATCTCAACATATGACCAAATAGCCAACTAGACAAGTACCAAGCCAAGACTAAGAGATAGTGACACACCAGGAACTAGCACACAAGAAAGAAATATGAATGATTATCAATTAAGCTCAAATCCTCTCAAGTTCAGTTCTTCCTCGTTCCAAAGATACATCAGGCTAGTCATATCAGTCAAATTCAGTCAAGGAATCAGAAAAGCAACCACAAGTTCACCAAGGTCGAGTTCAAGCATCACAAGCATAACACATTTTTCACAATGGGGCACAGGGAGACATGTTTTTCAAGAGAATCTAATTTATTTTCTAAGCTACACTATGAAAGCAATACATTTTTTTTGTTGCAAGTAAACTCCCACTCCTAATGAGTGGTACAAACCTTGCAACTATCCTAAAAAGCAATTAAAACTATACTAGAAAGCGATAAACTTACCTCAAATCGCTAGCGTGCGCTTGACAAATTCCTCCCCCAAGCCAACCTTTGCAATGCCCTCAGTGCAAAAGGAAGGAAGTATATCAAGCGCATCACCATACATAGTGGAAAGAACGAAGGAATGAGAAAGATCTGACATGTTTTCGGCAATTTTTTCCTGACTAAAAACAAAAAGTGCCCAGAAAACCACTTTAGGAGCCGAATTTGGCAAAAATTGGGTGGTGCCCACTACTTGTAGTGGGTCCTTCTTAGAATGTCGTTTCCAGTCAGAAAACACTACTCTTTCACCCGATTCGGAGATGTTTGAAAATTTCGCGAAAATCCCCCGAACCGATCGGTTTAACCCAAACCGATCGGTTTACACCTGCACACTTAGTCAAATTTCGATCAATTCCTCATCCTCACTCACACAAAAGCTTCTATACTACAACTACACTAGCTACATACTATTTCTACAAAGCATTAAACTACGGGTTGCCTCCCGCAAAGCGCTTGTTTAACGTCGTTAGCTCGACCTCTTATCCAAACAACTAATCAGAAGAATTCAAAGCCCTGAGTAGCTTGTCAAATTCCCCTGCAAACATGTTATGAAGCACTACATACGGCATGGGTACAAGCACCTTAATTAGCTCAAAAGGAAAGTTAGATTTACAAAACAAAAAATCAAAAGAAAAATCAAAAGAAAAAGGGAAATTAGAAGAAAGAGATGAGAATTTACAACTACCAGTCAGTTCCTCATTGGATAAAATTGACTTAACAAGATGACCATAAACATTACCTCCACTATAAATCATAGTCAATGGAGGAACCATATCCAACATTGGAAAAGAATTATGAAAAGATAAGGGAGCAGGCTCAACTTTAATAGTATCACTAACAACCTTACTCTCAACAACAACCACTTCTTCCAAAGAATGTGTAGCCAAAAGATCTAAATTATTAGTTGATTCCTCAACTAATGATTTTTCAACTAATGGATTAACATTCTCATGAATACTCATACATTCCTCCATCATCTCACTTCGATCATCCTCATTAGAGCCAACATAATTAGAACACTTACTCTCAAACCATCCATCATTATAATCATCATCATTGAACATATTTTGCTCATTAGATAACTGAAGAGAATTTAATCGTTGTTGTAGACAACGTTGACTCTCAACAATGTCACTTACTTGCAACTGAAAACTTTCCTGAAATTCTTTCATTTGCAACTGATAAATTTTCTGACTTTCCTGAAAATCTTTCATTAAAGCCATAAGTTCTGCTATATCGTTAGATGGTTCAGGAAGTAAGTTATCCATATCAAATTGAGGAGAAGAGTTATAAGCATGCATATACGAACCATTGTGAGGACAAAGGGATACATCATGGTCATAAGTGTAGCAATTAGAACAATAATAAGAAGGTTGAGATATATCATTGTAAGTACTATGTGTAGTGTAATTTGCTAGAGTTGGATCAACATGGAATTTCATCTCATCATCATAGGTCTCGCTAGCATATTGCATTATCACATTCAAACCTTCTTTTGGCGTTAATCTTTCAAATTGATAATTACACTTATATTCTAACACAAGTTTTGTTACCGGTCTCGCACCCCCATATATCACGAAACATAACTCAACTTCGCTATAGAAATGGTGTGGACCAATGAAATCCCAAAGCCTATCAATATATCGCCAAAACACTTCATCCTCAGATTGAGGAAAAAAGAAAGGAATCTCAAAGTTTTCCAACATACTAAAAATTAAAAATTAGTCATATGTACAAAAATAAAAATAAAAAAAAAGAAAAATAATCTAGACTCAATTAATTAACAATTAATATGCCGCTTCCCCGGCAACGGCGCCAAAATTTGACAGGCTTGTCGCGTACCTATCAAAAATAACCTATTAAAACTAACTAATGTAGCTAGTGGTAACAGGGTCGAATCCACAAGGAAGCAACAATTAATTATTAACTAATTAAAAGCATCTAGATTAGTAAAAGAGCCTTTGATTGATTATATTGACTACTACTAATGAAAGCAATGAATTAAATAAAAATAAACTATAATAGACTAAAGTCTAGGGCTATGGTTCACTATAGCAGTAATTGACAGCAAATTGGCATCAACAATTCATAACATGGCATAATCAAACAGGAACAAAGCTCTCTCGAATCAATTGAACCATAGAACTACTCCTAACCGTATCTCTCGACCTAGGAAAGTCTCATTCTACCTATTGATGTTGATCTTGTTCTAAGTCTCAATCGCTAGATCTAGAGACTTGTGACTAATCAGATTAAGCAATTAAGTCGGGCCCTACGAAATTGATTAACATGAATAACAATCTAATAGGAATTTGATTAAAAGCCAAGCCATGAATTGAATCAACCAATTATTAATCAATCATATTGCTATAGATCCCCAATCGCTCTAGAAATTAGACTACTCGCTCATAATTAAATTAAACATGATGATTGTAATTGGGAAAGACATAATCAAAGTAAAGAATAATTAAAAGCAATAATAAAACCTAGAATAATTGAAAGTAATAATCAAGAACCTAAAAATAATTCAAAACAATAATCAAAGCATAAACAATTAAAAGCAATGAGAAAACAAATTAAAGAAGAAAATAATTACCAAAGAATGATTGCAATTGATGAATGAATGAATGATTTCTATTGAAAATACCAAAGTTAGGGTTCTTCACAATAATACCTAATTGGGGTTTTTTCTCTCCTTGAAATTAATTATGGAATAAAAGATTAAAAGATAGATAACAAATTATGATTTTTCCCTTAAATACTCCCTAAAAAACTAAGATAGAAAAGCTTGCTCCTAATTACAAATATGCCATTACTAAAAACCCAGCAAGGAAAGCCAGATAATCAATAAAAACGAGCCCCAACCGATCGGATTAATGAAAGCCGATCGGTTCGCGACAGGTTCGCGGCAGATTCGCAGGGCTATCTTGCGAAGGCCATAACTCGAGCTCTGGTGGTCCAAATAAGGCGTGCGACCTATCAAATCAAAGCTCTCGAAGTCTAGTTTCCAATGCAGTTGGAATCGCTCCAATCCGACGTACGAAACTTGACTTATGGTCAGAAGAGTGAGCATGTGTCAAAATCGATGCTCTGCAACGATCAATCTCCACGTAGCTCCACTCTAACTCCTTGCTACTTCTCCTAAAGCTCCGTAGTGCTCGAAAATGAGTCCAAAATCCATCCAAATCAATGAAAGAAACCTGAAACTCACTTAAACACTGAACAAACAAATTAGTAGCAAAGACGGCCTTAAAAAGGCCAAAAACCATTCAATATAGCAAGAGAATGAGGGGAAAAACCATATATCTATACACTACATCACCTTCACTTCCCTCTTGACCCCTTTGTTCACGAGCTTCTCACGACTTACAATCTAGCCTTACGTAACCTGATGTCGAATTCGATCACGAACATCATCAATTTCCTTTCTATTTGTCGTTGGATGAGCCGACTTCCAACACTTGCATTATTTCGAAATATTTTTAAGTTGAATGCGTGTACTAGGGACAAGTATGTGCCTGGATGGTGGATATTCCAATCGAGAACTCAGTACAAGATACTAAACCGAGTCAAGTCTAGTTGGAAAGGATTCCATCGGGAATTCGTCTTTGTCTACCGACCCACTCCATGGGACTTTCCCCGGGTGAGGACACTCAACCGTCCAAACTTGATACTCAACTACAACATCCCCCTGATGAACAATTCTGAGGGTGTGATAGCTTTCTTCTTTTCGAGGGAGAAGAAATGGAAGAATGGGGAGAAGTATGTTCTTTCCGATCTCATCAAGAAATGGCTGCCCAACTATGAYATCCTGCAAAATGAGCACTACTTGGCCATGTGCCAAGTGAGAAGGAAGATGTTACCCGRTAGGGAGTCCACTTGTGTTGCCCGAGTATTTTCCTTAGCTATTTTACTCATTTACGCTTTGATTTTCTATTACGAATGTGTGTGTTTTTATCTTACAAAGGCAGGCAGATTCGGGAACTGAGTGATGGAGGTCATTTTCTCAGCTGAGGACTTCCTATACAACTCTCTTACCACTRACATGGAGGAGGACAACATAGAGGTCCCGATTCCAGCTGATGTAAGTGCACTATCCTTCTTTTCCTTCCTTATGTAACACACTTGTATGTTTTGTGTTGATTTCATTCCCCTTAATGCAGAATCAGAGGAAGAAACTATCCGAGGATATGCAGCCGATGGTGGAGGCTGACCTGATCAGGAACACCCTRTTGTTCCACCTTTTAGTCCGACCCTGGTGGACTACTTTGAGGGCTTTGAAGGAGGACCAGCTCTTGATTTTGCTAGATGCAGTGAAACCGTCTATCGGCGGAAGAAGGCTTGGGTTAATMCCAAGGTTGGCCTAGTGGTTCCCTTCCTTCTTCTCTTGGACGAGGGCAAGCAAGAAAGGGTCAAGGAGGCCTTAGTTGACATCGTTTACCGAGAGGATGTCAGTGAACTGAGGAAGCCTGATGCCCAGTCCCGAGAGGTGGAATACCTCYAGAACACCTGGCTAGAGGTATGTATCTTGGTCTCCTAGAGGTAGTGTACTTTGAAATTTTTGCAATGTATCTTGGTCTCCTCAAGGTAGTGTACTTAAAATTTTTCATTAACTCAGTCCTAGTCCTTTTTAGCTGACCGTAAGGATGCATGCCCTTACTTTCCATTACCAGGYCGACTAGAAGTCCCGCACTCGGAAGACTAAGGTCATCCAGGACAAGGACCTGGAATTGCAGACTTTCCAAGAGGAGAAGGATGACCTGCTGAAGCGGRAGGAGGCCAACAAGAATGTCGTCGAGGAACTGGACACCTTGAAGGCATTAGCTGAGAAGAGGTAAGGGTCCATTGATCGGCTCAACACCAAGATTACTGATCTCGAGGCCAAACTGGAGGACGAGCAGAGGAAKCTCAAGKYTGGCGGCCAAGCCGTTATTGAGACTTTGTTTGCTACTGCCGAGGGTAAGAAGTACAAGGTGAGCCTCGACCAGGCCGCTTTCGAGACCGAGATCAGTTATGCCTTGAGGAAGTTGGAGGGAAGGTGGCTGGTGACCAATGGCCCATGCTTTGGAAGAAGTATGATGATTTGGTGGCCGAGGAGAGGGAGGCTATATTGCCGGARAGGAGATCCAAGCAAAGGGATGCTCGGGCTCAAGTAGAGGCTACTGCGAAGGCTCAAGGAGAAGCTGCYRCGAAGGCCCAACAGAATGTAACTGCTCAGGCCCAACCCCAAGTTTCTTCGACTATTATGGTCTTAACTCAACTTCAGGCTTCTACTACTGTCGAATATGGTACCTCGGGAGGCCAAGGTCAAACCGAAAAGGTTTTTAAGCATGAGCAAGAACACTCAACCAGTTCTCCTGAACAGCTTCTTCAGTTAGTCCTCCTTTTTGTTTCAGTTTTTCATCTGCTGGTCATGTTCTGACCAAACTTGTAATAATTTTGAATTTTCATAAATTTCTAAGTTCTCTTGTCAGTGTAGATTCTCGCTTTATGTATTAATATTTCCAATATTTGCAAGCCGAGTCTTGCCTCAATGAAAATTTTATGTTTCTCTCACAATTGTCGAGTGTCTCTACTTGCTTTTTTTTTTGCATTTTTTAACTTGTTGCCCTTTTTTGCTTATGCCCAAGGCTTACACTTGGAATTAAGTATTGCTAATGCTAACTCAATCCAGGATTCTCGATTGATGGTATGCTAACCTTTGTCAAAGGTCTGGTTTGCCTGGCTGGTCCAAGGCTTGTGTTGCCCCAAGGTGAGCATGTCATTTCGCGAGGAATAGACTTGCAAAATTAAACACGCAGAGTTAAAGGAAAATTAGAAAATTTACATTTATTATGCCAATCTATTACAACTGTGTTTGTCACAACTAAGTGACAGGACACTACTCAGTCGAGAACCCAGTGAGGATATCCGAGAGATAACTAGTTTTTACAACATTTGAAATATAAAGAAAGCATAAGTCTTGGTCTACGAAAGTAGTATTTCCGCAGATTTCAGCATTCTAGGGTTGAGGCAGGGCCTTACCATCAATATCCTTGAGCCTTTATGTCCCTGGTCGAATCATCTCAGTTACCCGGTAAGGGCCTTCCAGTTAGGGTTTAACTTGCCGAGCATATCTCCCTTCTCGTTGCCTCGAACCTTCTCAGTATCCAGTCCCCGAACCGTATCTCTTGGGTCTTGACCCTTTGATTGAAGTACCTTGTGATTTTCTGCTTGTGGGAGATCATTTAAGTAGTGCATTGCCCTTGTCTCGGTAACAGGTCGAGGCTGATCTTCGTTGATTCTTCATTTGGTCATGGTCATAGAAATGTGATCCGAGGGATGGTTACCCGACCTCAACTGGCAAGAAGCCCTCATTGCCTAACCTAAGGAGAAGGGTGTGTGGCTAGTGGGTCTTGGTGTAGTCCGAGCCGACCACAAGACCCGGAAACTCATCGACCCATGTGCCACGTGGACAAAAACCTCGGGCTTTTAACCACGTGGTCGTGGTTCGATCCCCACAAACGGCGCCAATCTATTCTCGCTCAAGGAACTACAAAGAAACAATGAACAAGTAAATGGAAATCTTGTGATTGGGGACGACAATTGGCACGTGACATGGCCGCATTCTAAGCCGTCGAATTGGCATTGTCTCTGTCCTGCGGACCTGCAAAAAAACAAGGTGACTAGCCCGGGGGTTGACCGGAAAGCCCCTTGATGCTAAGTCAGCAAGGGACTCTCCAAAACTCAAGGTCAAGCAAGTCAAAGTTAGACAAGTACTTGGTGGGTGAGAATTAGATACCCGGATTAGGTGTACCAACTCCCTTTTTATGGGTCTTTGGTGGCTGTACTTTGCTCATTCCCCAATTTGGGACTGTTAAAAGTATCATTTCTCTCAATGTGGGACAAAAGTACACTATTTCCATAACATTATGAATTGTCAGAGTACTTCTTCCTAATTGTATATATGAATCTACCCTTCTTGATGTCAGGCTTACGTGGACATGTGGGGCCCACATGCTTACTAAGTGGACCCACTTTGTGCCTTGTGGAATCTTGTAATAGGTAGGTGTAGGAACAATGGATTTAGGAAAAGAGAGGGGAGAAGGAAAGTGGTGATTATCCTCTAGTGGAGGAGAGAGACTGATTTATTGGTTAAATGAGGATTATATCTAACAGTGTTACTTTTTCTGTCTTAGTAAAGGAAATTGAGGGAATAAGTCTAACCTCATGGGCACCTGCTACATTTCCAAAAACACAAGGGTATATGGGGGAAAATCCCTTGCTACTTTTTTTCAATATGTTTTAGGCTTTTGCGAYAGCGTAGCATGAACAATGCCTCTTTATGTCTATTTCTAAACCAATAATAGTGTTATTTTATTATTTTGAGTTCTATAYATGTTGTAATTTTGATCTATAAAAGGATTTGGCAAAAATGGAGTGCCTCATATCCTAAAACCATCGCTTTCGTTTAGCGCCTAGGCTTTAGAGACCCTTAACACTTCGAAGCGCCTCGCCTTTTCTAAAACTAAAGGTGGAATAGCTATCTTAAAGAATTAATTAATGGAAATCAAGGAATTGTCACAAGGGATACTTTTGTGACCGAGGAGGAAGTCAACAAGTAGTTTGCGAAGGATTAGGTGAGTAGAGGTGGAGATTGCATTAAAAAAATGAAACCTAAGAAAGCGACTGGGCCAAAAGGTAACACAGTGGAGGCGAGTGGAGGTGTTTGGWAAAGGTTGATATTAATTGGTTAATAGGATATGAGAGGCTACAAGCTAAGGATCCTATAGGATTTGYAGAAAAAGAACCTTGGATGGTTCCAGTYTATAAGAACAAAAGTATCACTAAATGTTATAAATAAGAAACTRATATATACTAGCCTTAAGCGATTTATACAAGCTAAGATCTTTCTCTTCTCAAGTAATGATGTTGAATTAGTACCCTTGGCTTTCTCTTGAATGACATCTAGTTGATGGCGAGTAGAAAATTTCTTCGTGCTTTGATATATGCGTTGCACTAGTGGTGAACACTGTATAGGAACACTAGTGGAGGTGTTAGTAGTGGATATGGTAGGTGGTGGTGAAAGAGGGGGTGATGGAGTAGGAAGTCGAGGAGATGGCAACGTATGTTAAGAAACATCACTACGTGGCAGGGGAAAGGCACAAGACGACTGTCTARTGCGGGGGCGTGAMTGTGGTCGGCTAAGTAGATGAATGTGGCCTACGCTGGGTAATAAGGTGGKAGTGCCCAACACTAAACAAGGTCTCACCACAAAACAAAAAAGGCTCTATATGGTCTGAACTAAACATGGGTAAGCCTTGTGTTCGGGTAACTCAACTACAATGTCCRCAGCGTTTCACAGTCTCAAATACAACTCTGCCACTACTCGACCACACAAAATGAACATCGATGAAATGTTAATTTTCAAATAAAGTATGTGTAATGTATATGTTTAACTTGTCTTAAGATAGACTATATAGCAACACAAAGTCTGTGATGGCGACGCTGATTCCAGAACTCAATTAGAGATTTACCGTCGTAGCAACGGAGCACCGGCGAAGTGACGACGCATCGGGTGCTAGCATCGATTGGGGGAAACGTGTGAGAGTTGTTTGTAGAGTGATAGTGTAGGTTTGAATGCGCAAATTGGAAATGAATTTGGGTGAGTTGTGATTTCATTTAACATACAAAAGCACTATTTAGATCAACGGTTTTGTCGGTAAAACCGCCAAACCAAATGGTAGTTTCATGATAKAAAACTAGCGTTAAATGACCCATGTCATGTCGTGTTCATGTTCAGGTCATAATTTTTCCGTTTAAAAACCCTCGACCCTAACCCGACCCATTTAATTTCAGGTCCTGTTCKTGTCAACCCAGTTAACTTTTCGTGTTGTAAATTTCAAACCTAACCTACTTTTTTTTAGCTCGTGTTCGTGTTGTRTTTTCGTGTCACATTAGCTTTTTCTTGTTTTTTCTACTATTTCTTTATTTGGGCATTAGTTTTTAGCCAWGTAATATTTTTTACTTTTGTTTTTGTAAGTTTCGTGTCATTTTAGGCTGGTTTGGCGTCGAGAATTTCAACTTGAACCTAAACCATCTTATTTCAGGTCATGTTTGTGTTAACCCAATTAACTTTCGTGTCGAAAATCTCAAACGTAACCCCTCTTTTTTTTTAGTTCTCCGTGAATCGTCGATTTGACATGGACAATAATTTGGGAAATTGGAAAATTGCGGTTGCATTTATGGAATTACAAGAATTCATGACATTTATTTGGGAAAACGCCCAAAACGACTATATAAAAGCATTATCAATAATAAAAACATCAATCATCAATTAAAAGAAATCAATTATCATAATAACCAAAAAAATTCACACGAAGAAATAACAAATATTCACAAGGACAAACATAAATAACATTTTAAAAATATTTCGCATAAAGTAACAACATTTAAACAACAACTAGGTTTTTGACCCGTGCGAATCACGGGCGACCTTCTTGGAAAAACTTATCTTTTGTATAACTTTAGACGTATCGAATACAATGACAATATAAAAATGGGAACGGACAAATGTGGGAAAACTATAAAGGAAACAAACGATTTAAGAGATGATTGAAAATATTTTGAATTTGGACTTCTTTGAAAATACTAAGTGTACAAATATAGATATGGTTTGAGTTAAAGTTAGTGGTTTAGAACACAACAAGAATTTGTTCTCGCCGACCGATTTTACCGACCGCAAAAATTCAAGTCGGAATTTCCCGCCGGCACCGATCGATAACGACTGTCATACATTACCGACCGTAAAGACGGTCGTTGTTGATTGGTAAAACAAATACCGACCTTTACACAAATAGTCGGTAAAATATATATTACCAACCGTTTAACGGTCCGGTAAACTCATACTTAGAAAAATTATCGTTAAGAGCCCATCCATCTACTCCTTTATTTCCACGTTTTCTCCTCATTTCATTCTGACCCTCTCTTTCCTCATCCTCATTCTCTGTCTCATCAACTCTCATTCTCTCTCTCTCTCTCTCCCCTCATCCTCTTATCCCCTCCATCTCACATTCCACTCACTCTTTCTCCTCTTCCTCTTATCCCTCCATCTCATCTCATCTCATCTTTCATCTTATCTTATTTCATCTTATCTCATCAACCTCTCATTCTCACGCCTTGTCACGACCGTCCACCACGCCTTGCACGATTGTCCACCACGCCTCGCCACGTGCTTTCACTTGCCTCAACCGCAACTTTGCGAAGGTTAGTTATTTTTTTGTAGATCTAAGTTTTTTTTATTGTCTTCTGATTTTTGTAGATCGTCAGTTTAATTAATTTTGTCAACACTCCAATTCTCCCCCTAAGTTGGTAAAATATCTCTTACAGGGGCATCATCAAAATTCTTGACCAACTTCGTATATCAATTTGCAGTCTAATTCACTCCAATGGGAGGATCATATTCAATAAAAATATATCTCTTATGGAGAATATTATACATGGGGAGAGTATATTGTGCAGTTGTTATTAATTGGTTTTTTTCTGTGCCGACTGATAATAGCCCCAATATTCAAGAAATTGTTATATTGTATGTAATTCCACTGAATGATGATCTTCAGGATCATCAAATACTTTATTTATTGTGATAACTAGATACTCCAAAATTTCTACATACTAGTAACTGGTGGTTCTAGTCACCTAATACTGGACAACATATATGCTATTGTGGTGTGAAATTTGTCCCTATTACATATGCCATACAAATATAATCTCTTGAAATTTTCTTCAATACAAACTATTAAAAGCACAATTCAAATATACCTCAATCTCAATGTTATGTCTTGCCATTCAATTTATTCATATATTTAAATGAGAGAACGTCAGCACATCATTTTTTTCATATTAAATGAATTTTCATATTTCAAAACGGGTAATTATTAAACCCGGATGTCCTATTTCCGTCATCACATCCAATCACATTTTCTTGAATTTCAGTGATCAGTTAAATTGTCAATAACTTTTCAATACTTGCCATGAATATGATGTGATGTATATAAACACAGATATGTGTTTATATCTATAATTGGCAAGACAATATATAAAACTAATAGTTGATATCATATAATAACTCATACTCTACTGGAGTAATGATAATGCCTTGACACATGCTTATTTTGTTGGACATCATTTTGTACTCTTCTGATACTTATATAATTACATTACACTTTAATGTATTAGAGAAGATCTCTTCAGGAGATTCTTCAAAATGTCACTTTCTGAATTTATTGTCATTGTTCATTATAGTTGCTCCGATCCCTTCCTCTTTGAGGGATTCTGATCATTATAAATATTATTTATTACGCTTCAGACGTGCTATATATTCATTACAATCTATGTTGTTTCCGGACATAAATTTTATCGGAGCACTATATATCAACATATTTAATTGACAATGAAACTATTCATATCCATCTTCAAAAATGGTACATTTCAATAATTGATAAATAGTGCCATTTCTCAAAAATCAATATCATATCTAGTATATATATCAAACTGATCATCAATAGAACTTATTTTCATGTGCAAGGATTACATAAAAATAACTATATATTAGCCCAGACAATGTCCAGGGTCACTGACAATAAAATACACTATGTTCTACTCTAGTGGTGTTATTAAAATCTTGATTAAATAAATATTTGGTCGATATATCACAACTATCCATCATCTATTATAATATCTTGTCAATTTTTTATATGAATCTCTCCTAAAATTTGTTGTATCCTTACTTTATCTCTGTTAATAACCTCAAAGGTCTATAACATATAAAAAATATTTATTTTTATCTATTGAATAAGTGAATCTGTTTTTTATAGACTTTTCATCATTACATCCACGTTATCATTTATTATTACTTGGAAAAATTATATTATTTATTCTCTTTTATATTCAAAGTTAGACATATATGGTTAAGAATATTTTTAAATTTTCTACAGTATTATTTTATTAAGAATGCATTAATTAATGCACAATTTATAATGATTTCACATTGTGAATTCCTTGCAATGGAAAACCTTTTAATTTGCAAATTAATCTGGAATACATTGAAGGTTTAAAAGGGTACGCGTGTACTGTTTATCAATAATAGGTAAATAAATTAGYACTTTAATCTATGTCATWTACATATAATGTACTTTAGGTAACCAACAACAAATGTTGTGTCATTTAAATATAATGTGTTTTAGGTAACCAACAAACTCAATAGTCAATGTCAAAAGGGATTATTTGTAACCAACATTTAAGAAAGTAATTACCAATAACATGATATTTGTAACCATCAATTTGTTGGTTACATATAAATTGACTTTAGTAACTATTACAGTTGTAACTATCGTTGTTTATTACCTATAGCTTTTTTTACTAATGAGTCATGAACTCATAACTTATATACTTGTACAAATATCAAAAGCAACTACTAAAACCTAAGTGAAAAAAAAACAACTATATTACATGAAAAAAAAGTCTAAGAAACAACCAATTATATACAAACAAAAAAAATGTATTTAAATTTAATAAGAAAAATACAAATTATTATTTCATATTCTATAACAAGCTAACATTAAATTTAAATTGGTAATGGTTAATATTTAAATCTATTTGAGCTAAGTTAAACTAACACCTAAGGGGTTGTTCGGGAATGTTTTCGTTTTCTGTTTTTTGTTTAAATTTCATGAAAGTAAAAACAAAACTAGTTCGGGAAAAGTATTTTTAAAAACAAGTTTCAATTCATTTTTCAAAAACACAAGCGGAAATCACGAAACCATTGAAAGTAGTTTTTCAGTTTCCGTTTTGTTTACAAATTGAAATTTTTGTCAAGTTTGATTATTGACTTCAAGAGTACCGTACCATTCAAACTCAGATGAATAAAAAAAAGAAAAAAACCAAATAAATTGAGACTTTGATGGAATTCAAATGAAATACCAAACGTAATTATTATTAGAAAAAAGAATTGTATAAGGGAGGAAAATAACACTTATTGGAGTTATTATTTGCTTGCAATATGTTAAAATGGTAGCCAACTAAAAATATAAAGCGATGTAAGAAATAGAAAATTTCAACACCTACCACTTTTTTCACTTTGTAAC
>SNQN01004083.1:44464-54811 GCA_008642245.1 Bassia scoparia
TATTAATCAGGCATTGGTGTCTTAAGGCCTCTTGAAGAGTGGGAGCTGAAAATGCATGGTCAGTGCTCAAATGATTAATAATTAATCATTTTTTCGTCAGTCAAACTCACAATTCAAGAAACTATTGAATTCTTGTATTGGATAACCTAGAGATGTTATCATACTATTCAATTAGACATTAAGCGACTTAAGGTATCTTAACATTGCACACTTGTTTCGGACAAGTGGATACAGGAGGACTTATCCAATCTTGTACAACCAAAACTCCCACTCAACTTTTAGCAATCCTAACTACTGCTTTTATAACCTCYTTTAACGATGCGACGTTTAACAATGTTAAAGATATACCAAGCATTGCATGAGAGTAGTGTTATACTCATGTCAAAGGAATTCACTAAATACATTAATGAAAACTTGGAAACAATTTTCAAGCATTTCAAGTAGGTCTGTCCAATATGTATTCTCAATACATATCCATGTAATTGACTAAACATCCTTATGTTTTTATAGCCCATGAAACAGCTCTATCAATCAACTGACAAATTAGTCTTGTAACAAGTCATTTATATCCAATTTAATGACTCAAATTAGGGACAAGAAGTAATTTTCAATTTTTGTTCACTTAATAGTGTTTCATTCATCAAATCGTATTTGACAAACCTATTGAATATTGTAAATTACTTTGGACATTTTATTTAATACTAAACCATGATTAAATAATTGAAATTTTGAAATCTTCTTTTCATAAACATAATATCAAGAAGTTTAATAATCATGAATTAAAACATATTTCATAATTCTAAAACTTACTAAAATTCATAGACATTTTTCAATGTGTCTAATTCCCAAAGGCTTAGTATGACTATCATGTTTTTGGCTGTGGGAGAGGTTTAGTCAACGGAATTGTAACATTTTCACCCATGCAGACCTTTCAAAGTCTTACATTCCCTATCATCGATCTTATCGAATAAGGTGAAATTATTTGAGAACAAGTTTGCATTATGTATGTGCCTTTGGTTCCTTTGCTTAAACGATAACAACAATATTATCAAAATAATATATGCTTATTCATTTAACAACACTAATTGGAACAACACATAAGCTCACTCCTGAATTTCACACTTCAAACATTTTCCTTTGTTCCTTACATGGAAGCAATAATCTCAACTTTTATCATAAAATCAAATTGTGCTATGCTTAGAACTCTATTAGTTCATCACTCTTTCAATTAGACAAGTAATCAAATCATCTCTGTCTATTTGGAAATCTACATCAATAACGTATCCTTTAACGACTAATTCGTTTTCATGTATGTCATCCACATATAAGACTAAAAGATCACTCAACTCCCACTAGTTTTCTTGTACAGTCATACTTATTCTTCATTTATGAGGGAACCAAACTGTTTGATACCTCAACAAATTGAAGATTCCAATTYCGAAATGCTTGCTTCAAACCATAAACAGACTTTTGAAGCTTGCATACCTTACTAGGATTTTYAGGACCATCAAAGCCTTGCGATTGTGTCAAGTACACAACCTTTTCCAAATAACCAATTAAAAGGCGGCTTTGAAATCCATTTGCCAAAACTCATAATCATAATGAGCATTAATGACTAAGAGTATTCGAACGGATTTAAGCATTCTTCATCATTCTAAAAGTAGAAGTTCCAAACTTTGAGTCATTAGGAAATCAACATATTTCCTAGACGAAGCTCTAGGCTTACTAGACCTATCGCAAAGCTATATCAAAAAAGAAATCACTTCGACAATGTTTTTTGTGATTTCTTCAAATAATCACATTTAAAATAGACATAATATTTCACACGTTTGAATGCGCCATCTCCAAAACTTGACTTGTGTCTAGTTTGTACCATATTTAACTTGGTGTGAACCCATCCATTTGTTGTTCTTTTCGAACTTTTTGAGTGTTAATTTCTCCACTGGCTTTTGCAAACAAATTCCTTTCCAAAAGACACATTTCAAGCACAAAACATTTTTTGCGGTGCTCTTTTTGGATGTGGAAGTGGTAGCTTCTTTGTTTCTTTAGGACAACCCATCTAGAAACATTTACCCTATTTAGGAGCAAGCTTATTTGAGATAAACGTTTTACATAAGCTTAGTGACCAAATATTTTATGAAAGACAATTTAGGGACGTTCCCTGTCCACATCATATGTTGTTTCTCCATAGCTTTTGATGAAGATGTATTTAGTGTAAGTAATTTTAGTTTAGAGCTATCCTTAGAAGAAAAATTTTTGAAAGATCAACAATCTCACAGTCAAAACAATATCTAATAAAGTTGTATTCCTCTTGTAGAAGCACCATTCAATAGTGGTGGTCCTAATAAAGTTAGTTCAGATGATTATCAAACTATTGGCTCAATCATTCACCACCTTGATTAATTGTAATGGCTTAAATTTCTTTCCAAATGATTTTCAACTTCATTTTGAACAATTTGAACTTTTAAAAATGATCTTCTTATCTTTCAACGAAATGGGGTACATGTACTTTCGTTGCCGAATTTATGTAAGAAAGCACATGTAATCAACAACAACCAATTGTGTAGGAGTGTCTAGCTTTGGTTTTACAACTTCTTGTCATTTACCATTGCTTATTACTCCTTATTAACTTTACCCCGAGTCTTTTTGAACCTTACACCAAATGAACTATTTTGGCCTAAGTTTTCCCAAGTAACTCTTGCAAGGTTCCTCTCCTAGTTGCTTGAAAATGGGTTTAGATGCACTTAGCGGAATTTCAGAATCATATTCTTACATCTAAACAAGATCACATGCATATAATTAATGAGTATCAAATAATAAGGTTTAGAATATACAACCTTTGATGCGTGAATCCACAAAGTAAGCGAGAAAGATAATCTTGAGAGCCTCAAACGTTGCTCCTCTACTTAGTCCACCGGAATCAATTGAACACCAACGTCTGCTAGAACGGCAGAGAACGTACTCTTGCTTTATTGGTTTTCGATTTAGAGAGAAAAGAGAATATGAAATATTTTTGGTACTCAAAATATAACTAAGATCCTCTCTCTTGCTGATGCTATATCCCTTATATAAGCATAGTAAGATAGGATAAACGAATCTAATTCTTTTATCCTAGTAAGATAGGATAAATGAATCTAATTCTCTTATCCTTATCAGATTGCTGACTCATATATCAAATATCTTAAGTCATATCGTTCAATTGATTCTTTATGTGATCTAATAGGATTAACTATATTAGTTGTGGCCAATCAATATTGACCACTAATATATTTATTCTCTAGCAAGCAAATATAATTACTAATAATATTAACTTAATTATCTTTATGAATATCTATTCATATATTTAGTAATTGCACAATTGATTGAGGACACAATTCCTTCAAGAATGAGAAAAATCCAAATGCAAATGCATTACTATTTAATATGTAGTACATGTATTGCACAACAATACAACGACAAATAGTAATTAAGGATTAAAAATCAAATATCTAATTGCATGAGACCATAAACATAAGAATTAATAATAATTTTGTGAAATTTATGTTTGATTATCTGGGAAAGATCCTCATAGATTATAGCGAAGCGTTGTGGTCGAACAGATCCTGAAATCGCATTACAGAAGCTTTGTTTTCTGTTCAGTTTAATGTATACTTTTTGAGACTTGATCGAATTTTAGGGCTATATAAGAAAGTGATCGACTCAAGCTGAAACGACCCAAAATGCGAACACAAATCAATAAAAAAAAAAGAAATCGAACCGAGAAAAAGAGGAAAATCGATTGTGCGTAAAAAAAACACAGAAACCTAGCAAGAATTAGGAGCCAAAATCAACACAAAAAGAGAAGCAAAAATCATACAAACTCAAACGAAAATCAAGCAAAATACAAGAGTACAATCGAAATCATAAATTCAAGCAAAAAATTGAGAAGAATCTAAAGAATTTACTTGTTTAGCCATGGGTTTTGGTTGAGTTGTGAGCCAGTGAATTGTTTAATTTAGGGTTTTTAAATAATTACTCATGTGTTATTGGGCCTTTGATATTTTAAATGATCGGTTTCAAGTAATTTTTTTTTGACACGGGGTTTCAAGTAATATGTACTTTTATACAAGTTTGATTCTTATACTCACGAGAACATACATCTTTATTTTTATAATTCAATTACTCAATTAGGTTAAAAATTTTGTAATTATAAATTAATCAAAGCATGTTTGAAGTACATTTATTTTCTTCTTAAATTTATAATTGTTTTTATTTTTTTATGCAATCATTTATTAAGGAAACTGGGCGAGAAATTTAGGAGAGAAAATAAGATAGTAGGGATTGTTTTAGGCTCTGTTCTCGTCAACTAAATTTCGCTGAACTGAAGTTATTGGTACAAAACTGAACTTATTGTACCTCGAACTGAACTTATTTTTACTGAACTGAACTTATCGGTACTGAACTAAACTTATTTTTACTGAAACCTTAACAAATTTCTTAAAAATTGAACTTATTTTTATAGAACTTAACTTATTGCTATTGAACTGAACCTTAATACTATTGAACTAAACTTATTTTTACTGAAACTTATCTAAATAAGTTTAGGAGAATCGGGCCTTAGTTACAGCATGTCACAAACAATTCTTGATTTTGAATGGACGGTCAAGTGCTTTAGGACATTTGGACATTTTAGGATATTTTTGCGATTTAGCACATTTGTGCATACAATTTATGACATTTTTATGATTTTGGACGTTTTGCGATTTAGGAGATTTCTGTAAATCACTTAGAACTTTATCAMGGTTTAAGACATTTAYGTATAGGATTTAGGACATTTTGCGATTTTAGGCATTAGCTTATGCAAATTAGGACATTTTTACAATTTAGGACAAATTYMGATTTAGGACATTTGCGTATATGATTTAGGATATTTTTACGTTTTAGGACATTTTCATATGATTTAGGACATTTTATATGTATGACATTTTATGCTTTTTGTGGTGGTGAGTGGCGAGTTGAGTGGTGCTGCTTGTGGAGGGCGGAGAATGAGAAAACATAGAGGAAGAATGAGGAGAGAGAGTGAGTGAGTGAGGAAATGAGGAGAGAGATTGAGTGGTTGAAGAAATAAGGGAGAGAAAGTGAGTGGGTAATATATGGAGAAAGACTAAGTTGTATATCTGTATACGGTTCACTTTCAATAAAGAGAGTGAGTGTATATGGTCGACTTTCAATTTTTATTAAAAAAATGATTTTACTGACTGTCACAACAAGAAAATCGATTTCGGCCGACCGCCTTCACCGACCGATTTTCGGTCGGTAACACCCTTTACCGACTGAAAATCGGTCGGTGACGTCGGTCGGATTTTCCTTCTTCGGTAAAATCCTTTTCACCGACCGATTTTCGGTCGGTAAGGTAATACCGACCGCTTTACCGACTAAGTGTGGGCTCCCCAAAATTGGAGGGAATTGGATTTTTACCGACCGCAGGTCGGTCGGTAATACCGACCGATTTTGCAGTCGGTCGGTAAAAATCCAATTCCCTCCATTTTTGGAGGGATTAAAGGGTGGCTTTACCGACCGCAGGTCGGTCGGTATCGGTCGGTAATACCGACCGACCTGCGGTCGGTAAAGCCGCCCCATTTATATTTTTTTTGTTTTTTTTTTAATTTTTGGTTTTTTAAGTTTTATTTTTTTTAATTCAATATTATTGCCTCAAAGAAAATATTAAAAATAAACAATAACTAGAAATTAATTTAAAAACGAATTGAATAAACAACTTATATATTAAAAGTATCATTTTTAKAATACATATATATCATGCATTCGTAATACACAAAAAGTAACAATGTAACTGTTTGTTAATAAAAACATACGCTACAACAGATCGAAATCTGAGTAAGAACTGCTACGACGCTACTAAAGCTCCAGAAGCGCCTGAGCCGTCTGTCCCATCCTCTGGACCTCCGGGAAAGGAAGACGGACCACCAAACAAATCGCTCATGATGATCATCTGAGTTCATTGTTGGATGTATCTTCTTGTTGCTTTGCTTTCTGCATCTCTTCTTTGGCTCGTGACTCCTCAAACTTCCGGAACTCCTAAGTCGGAATGTTGCACTGGCTAAAGAATGGAGAGTTGGTGGATGCAGCGTGGCCTCGCGATGGTTCTCATACATAGAGAGAGGTCGAATTTGCCAAAATAACCTCCTTTTTTGAAGCCACACCCACGTGTAAAAAAGACAGGTTGGGATCGGTGACGAGCACTGGCTGAGACTCAGACATCTTCTATTATATTTTCTCGCAATGTTTTACGTTATTCAAACAGTTTAATAAAGAAAATTCGGAAGTTAAGAGCGAGACGTAAATTGGCCGAATAAGGCATTTTTGGTCGTTTTAGGGGTTTGCGCTAAATTCTACGAATCAAAATTACTAGTTTTACAGCTGAACATGTCTATTTTAATCATTATAAGTTTTTAGACTATTTGGAGTTAAGCGAGAAAGTCAATGGCGTAATATGGCATTTTTGGTGTTTTTTAGGGGTTTCGGCCAAATTAGACTTAAACCTTAAAGTTTTTAAGCTTGAACATGTTTTTTACTCTTAGTTCTTAGACTATATTGGAGTTAGCGCGGAAGTCTTGGCGTGAAGCTAGAGGCATTTTGGTCGTGTTTTTAGGGGTTTTCGGCAATAACTTTAAGAATCAAATTAGTTTTTAAAGCTTGAACCATGTTCATTTTACTACTGGTTCTGACTATATTAGGACGTGTGTGAGATAGATTAGACGGAGAGTGAAATTGCACGGTAATAGGATTTTTGGTCGTTTTTTGTGGGGTTTTGGTAACTTCTACGATAATCAAATATATAGTTTTTTAAAGCTTTGTAGTAATGTCTACAGTTTTAACCTCACTTAGTTTTAGACTATATTGGACATGGTTAAGATGGCGAGGTAAGTAAAATGTGGGCACGTAATGGGCATTTTTGAATCGTTTTTTAGGGGTTTTGCGCTAACTTCTACGAACAACGATTGCAAGTTTTTTCAAAAGCTTGAAATGTCTCTATTTTAACGCACTTAGCTTCTTAGACTATAATTGGACAGTTAATATGCGGAGAAGTAATTGGGTAATAGGGCTGTTTGGTCCGTTTTTGGGGTTTTGGTAACTTTAAGAATCAAAAATTAAGTTTTTAAAGCTTGACTGTCTTCATTTTCTCCATGAGCTTGGGTGGGCTATTTGGCACACGTTAAGACGGGAAGATGAAATTTGCCCGTAATAGGGCATTTTTGGTCGTCTTTAGGGTTTTCGCGTACTTCTACGAATCAAACTTATAGTTTTTAAGCTTGAACATGTCTATTTTCTCACTTAACTTTTAGACCTTATGGAACCAATGTTTTTAGAATGCGATAAAGTAAATGGGCCGTATGTGCATTTTTGGATTCGTTTTTAGGGGTTTCGGGCGCTAATTTACGAATCAACCATTACAGTTTTTAAGCTGAACATGTCTATTTAGTTAGCTTCTTAGACCTATATGGCACGTTAATATGGAGAGTCAAATTGGCGTAATAAGGGCAATTTTTTGGTCTGTGTTTTACTAGGGTTTTTCGCGACCTTAACTTCTACAGAATTCAAATAATTACAAGTTTTTAAAGCTGTGACATGTCTCATTTTACGTCACTTATAGCTTTTAGCCTATATTGGACACGTTATATTCGAGTATGTTTAGAAAAGTGAAATGGCGATAATTAGGGCCATTTATGGGTCGCTTTTAGGGTTTTCGCGCTAACTTATCTACGATCAAATAAATCAATTGACTAAAAAAGGATCTTGATTGTAGGTGATAGTGCAAATAGGTGCGAGAGAATTCGCTCTAAATGAAATAGATGTAATCAATTCAAATCGATACAAAGATTTATTTCGTATCATTCGGATATGAGGATTGTTAAACATCCAAGTAAGTCTAAAAGCATCTATTCGTATTCGCGTATAAGGGAATTCTGATTAACATAAATTCTCCATAAAAAGCATTTATCGTACTTATCGGTTTATATAGGAATTGCTTACTAACAAAGTGCAAAGTAATACAAGTAAAATAAGATTACATATTCTTGGATTTTTGTTAATGGTTGTAGTTCTCCTGGATCTTCTTGTAGTGGTGTACATTAAGTTGTAGGTCAGAGAAGACCCCGTCTTTGTGCTTGCAAGCAAAACAATGAATTTTTGGTCATATGTTAGGTGCATAAAGATTACCGATAGTATTTTTTGATACCAATGATGAGTTAACTAACCATTTTTTGGTTGGTGGTGGTGGACGACTAGTTGGCAGTGAGATGGAGGGTGGGGCCACTAGTTGGCAGCTCTCCTATTGCTTTATTCCGCTGAGCTGATCCTGTAGATTTTTCATCCTTCAGCGTTTCTTTATTGACGATTGTACATCTCATACAACCAACTGGTGTCTCGCCCTTATGACTCGTCGTTGGAAGGTCTTTTAGGGGTTGAGCTTTTGGTTGTTAATATGTGTTTGTGGCATTGGATGGATTGAAGGAGAGCGCCATGTTTGGTGTTATCGCCTACTCTGTATTCTTTCTGGAAGTGGACTGTGAGCTACGATAGAAATAATTCTGGGAAGGTGTATTGGAGAAATGTTTTTTTTAAAAAACACAACTATTTTATGAGCTAATAGTCTAGGTATATACAGCAATGGTATACATGGTGTTTCTCTGAATATAGCGTTAGTTTACGTGTAATGCTCCTTGGTTCTAGAGTACTTTGCGCATCACAGCGCTCATGCGTGTAGAATGATGGTAAGTTTGACGCGAGGAAAGTAGCCTTATTGGGATGTTTGGATCTGAGATATATGGAATAGTAAACTCGTGACCACAATGATATTAATAAATGATGTTTTGGTTAACATAATGATAAACTTAATCTTCATAGTGACATTGGTAAAATTAGTTAACTATAATCATGACGGCTTCGGGTCACTCCTAGATGTAGGTGTGATGTACTAGCTGAGGATAAGTATGAGTAGCAATGGAGTGATCAGAACTGAGTAAGGTGAGGGGCGGAAGGTAGTATATGGCTGAGGGGGGGAGTAGGTGAGTTGGTGGAGTGGCTTAGGTTGAGTAGCTGAGGTGAGGTGAAGACTGAATGGAGCTGAGTAAGTCGATGTAGGTGAGCGCTGCTTCATGATCTGTTGAAGGGCTGAGAGAAATAGAAGGTGGAAAGCTTTGCGGTCTTGGGGTAACTTGCCGGAAGGTAAGGAATGTGTGGTCGGTAGGTGAGGATTGCATTGTGATGAAGAGAGCAGGAGAGTGCTCGTAGCAATGCGACTAGGAATGGGCGCGAGATTTACCACAGGGGGTTTGGGTGATGTTCTTGAAAATTTTCCGTGGTATATAGTCATGAAAGAAACCATCAAATAAGGTGCAGTAATATTGGCCGGATCGCGGGAATTAATAATCGATATAAGATATATCCAACTATACTTAATATACATTTTAAGTCACTTGTCTTTTGGTTTAATTGACATAATTGCTAACCTTACTTAATAATAATTACTTAATAACTAGATTCATTATTAATAACTAAATAATCAATTAAAATCCCGGGTCGGTTGTCTTGTCGTATCGTCATGTATCATTTCATAATGCTAAGTCTTATTTACGTCATTTTATCTCGATGGAATGACCTTTTCATCTGATCACTCGTGATCTGTAGTCTGGATCTGTCCGGGAGAACATAAACTAGGGGACATGGGATGTTTTCTTTGTAGAAATCATTCGTCCTCGACCGTATTTTGACTAGTTTTGGTTTGAAAGCCTTGCCTTTTTTTTGGTCCTTTTAAGGGTAGGATAGGGTGCATAATACTTGACTGGTTTGGTATGAACGAAAGGGTGTACAACGGGGAGCTCATAGTGTGGGATTGGCTCTACAAGTTATATTTGTCGAGTGTTCATGTTTTTAGTGCAAACCATTTGAGTTGAACATTAGTTTGGTTCTATCGTCTTATGGTATACAATGTTATTTTCAAGTGCGAATGTCACACCTGTCCTTGATTTCACAACAATAATTATGGTTGAATTTTTTCTGATCGCTTTCAGTGTGGCAATTGACCGGTGAATTGATTCGTTGTATTTGTTCGATGGCTGAGAGTTGGTGCGTTCGGTAAGATTGTGTGAAGATAGTTTGTTTGGTGGTGCATAAAATGAGATATGATATATTAAATTGGGGAGTTAGGATTCAGAATTATTGTGTTTTTAACATGTGGTAGTTAGATTTGTAAGTTTCCTTTTCATTTTGGGTTTGGATGCTATGTGATGATAATTGCTATTAATATGCCAAGTTTGTGTTATGGTAAGCATCGTTTTGTATTTAGAA